>JAMAFV010000029.1:0-104439 GCA_023625935.1 Eurotiales sp. R13A2
AATTATCTTTTTTCTCTTACTCTTCCTTTCTATTTTTAGATTTTTTATTTTTATAAAAAATCATGCCATGCTGACAGAATATAAATATATCTAGTATTTTATATTTTATTATTTAAATTTATAGAAAACTCAGAAAATAATAATAATAAAACTAATAATAAAGAATATAAAATAAAAAGAATTTTAAATTAAAAATAAAAAAATAATTAGATCTACTACTTAATAAAATAAAAAAAATATAAACTAAAAGATGATTTATAAAAATTAGTTAAAAATTTATATTATTATAATAAATTTTAAGAATATTACTTAACAACTGTAATAGAAAAATTAATATTATTTAGATTACTAACTATAAGATTATTAAATATTATTATAATTAATTTCTATTACTTTTGTTCTGTTTATTTTATTTTTTTTTATTTTATTATTTTTCTTTTTTTTTTCTTTTCTAATTTTTCTAGCTCTTTCAGTTCTTTTATTTTTTTAATATTACAAATAATAAAATTTTTAGCTTAATATTAAAGTAACTTCTATTATTTATAAAGATAAAAAATTTTTTATATTATCTACTCTTCTTTTTTTTATAATTTATTTCAAACTGTAATAAGCCACTATTATTCTTTATTAGTAAATATTAAAAAAGAATTAATATATTTTATATTAAAAATCTTAATACACTCACTATAATAATTAAAGCCCTTATTTTTAATATAAATCTTATAGAGATAAGTATAATAAATATAAAAAAAGATTATTATAAAATCTTTCTTTTTAATATAGGCTAAAAGTCTGTTTTTCTTTATTAACAAATTTAATAATATAATTAATACAAAACTACAGATTTAAATATTTTTAAATAAAGAAAATTATTTATAGATAAATAAATAATATAGACTATTTATTAAATTATTAGAATATTAGCCTTCAGAAAAAAAAATTGTTAGAATTAATATATTATAGCTAATTAATCTATAATTAATTTGAATACTATTTATATAAATAATATATAAAGCAGCTACTATAGCATCTAAAAAAAAATTATATTATATATTTATCTATTAATATCTAAAACACTAAAAATAATATTCTAAAAAAAAAATTCTAAAAATAACAAGATCATAGAAATAATATTTTAAGAATATTATTTAAATAGAAAGCTTACTACAGAACTTTTATAAAAATAGAACTAAAAATATAGGAATAGACAAATTATAAGAATTAAATAATTTTAAAAATATAAAACTATAATCTAATTAAATTTAGACTTTTATTCTTAATATTATATATTATATCTAGAATATAATATATTTTATTATAAGTATAATATATTATATCTAAAAGTATAATATGTAATATTTTCAAATAAATTACTTTATATATATAAAAAATTTAATTCTTCTCTTCTCTAGCTAATTCCTATCTACTACCTTAAATTAACTATAATAACTTAAATATATATTCTTCTATAAATAGAATCTCTATTATTAAAACTTTATCTTCTATAAAAACTTTTATACTTAGAATCTCTTTAACTTCAACTGTTAAGAGCTATCCTAGCTATACTCTGACAGTAGTAAACCGAAGTTTCCGACAGTAATATTATGATTAGTTATTATAGATTATTATACTAAAAGATTAATTATTATATCAGTGTAAGAATTATTATCTTAATAAATTATTATATACTATTATAATAATCATTGAGCTTTATAATAATTAATATAACAGTTCTATATAAGATATACAGAAGTATAAGACAGAATAATATATCACTATAATAGTACAGTGTGAATAATATAGAAGCAGCTTCTCAATTAAAAAATAAAAAGATCTATAGGATTAATTATTTATCTAGCAATGTCTAATCAGGTAATTTAAAGGTCATATAAAGGGTTGTTTAGACTGGCTAGCTGACTCTTTTCCTTTCTTTCTCTTCTTATGTTCAATATTCTTGTGTATGCACCCTGGTAGTTAGGAATAGAACTGCTTAAGGCCGGCCCATCACATATAGTATTTTACTTAAGATTTTATAAATATAATATTGGTGTTAAAAAAGTTCTATAATAGTTATTCTAATAAACCAGACCCACTATAATATTTTACTAAGTGAATTGAAGCAGTGAAAAAAAATAGATTTATAAAAAAATATAATAATTCTGTATATATATATAGAAGTATTATCTGATTAAAAAATAATAAAATATATAAAGTTAATTATTAATCTTACAGCAGCATCTAATTGGGTAACAGAGAGGGATTATAAAGAAGTTATTTTGATTAGCTAGCTGACTTTGGTTTTCCTTTCCCTATATTTGATATTCTTGTGTATGCACCCTGGTAGTTAGGAATAGAACTGCTTAAGGCCGGCCCGTCACAGTCCTCAGCTACTTATATGCTAGAAGTGAGTATCTAAAGAATATTGATTGCTAATAAGCATAAAAATAAAGTGTACCAGTGACTGAATTCTATACAAAATCAGCTCAATATCTGACAATAGAATGCTCATGTGTCGCTTTTCTCAAGATATATAGGTTGACAAAACAATCACAATACCTAGATCCTGAATACACCCAGACTATACTATATAAAGAAAACAAGGCAGTTAGAACTCCCGGATCTATATACCTCACAGTTCTCCAGCACTTAAAGTTTCATTAATACATAATTTTGAATGCTATACCCGAACTGCTCTGATTTATACAACCTCACAGTCTAAAAAAATCTACAATATATATTATCAAAACGAAATAAGTTTTAAAGCTATATGAACCAACACAGCAACCATTTAAAGATTAAATGCAGGGTGTATGGATTAGCCTTCCACTATATAAAAGTCTTACAAGAGAATACATACTAATAAAAAACAATTCATTTACAATATATGTGAGGCTGCATACAGAAGAAAAAACAGATTAATAATTCATAGAAAGACATACTTCACTAAAGAACTTCATTCGAACCTAGAGACTTTACAAATATATAAAAAAAAACACAAAATAATTCACTTGTGAGTCTACAGTCAGAAAAATTCCAGTTAGTTTATTATATGCTTCTACTTGCCTTCATAACTCCATTTCCTGTTGCTCTTAATCCTTTGCCTGTTGGTCTTCATCTTCTGCCTGCCTGTGTAGTTCTGCTTCCTGCCTACATAACTCCGCTTCCCATTCGGAAAGAGCTTTGTAATCCTATAAGCTATTATCAGCCATAAATATATACACGTCGGGTAGCTCTACAGAAAGAAGCTGACGAGAACTAAGGCTCAGCCTTTTAGTCACAGGTTATGGATAAACTATACGGTACTCTATTCTTTCTGTTGCTGCACTCCATAAAGATCAATGCATCTAGCACAAGCCAGATATAATAAGGCCCACCCACCATCAATATTAACTCTTTATATATTTTAATAATCTTTTTCCCAGTCCTCTTCACCCCGGCCTTGATAGAACACTAATACTAATTCATTCAAACTGCGAACTGATGGAAGGCAAGTTTTATTAAAGAAGAAGCACAATCAGGCTGTAGGGGCCCCTTTAAATTTTACCATACAACAACTATTGAGTTCCAGGAATAACCACTAACATCCAATAGAAAGATAGTGTGGCTAAAAAGATAATTGCCAATCCGCTAAAGCATGTCAAGCAAACAGGAACGCTTACTGACATCAAACAGGAACAAACGCCTACTGATACCAACTAGAAACACTTATCTATCAGCGTATAGTGAGCCTTGCTAGTTCACGGTCCCGCCTGTCAACGCATCAGAATATTTAATAGAATATTCCTCAATCGTGACTCATATGTGTCACCCTGTCGGAGTGGTGATATATCTTGACTGGATGGACCCTGTCGATCGCCAGTGAGTGACGCAGGGGGCGTGCTCCACACCAATGCAGGGGAAGCGTGGCCTTGAGATTCTCCACAGGTCCATGAAGTTCTAGCGTTGTTCTCTTTCAGTTCCCAGTCACTCTTCCCGTCTTGAATAATACCGAGTGCGTAAAATGTGGATCTTTGTCAGTTCTTTTCTTCTGCACTAGCCGTCAACCCAATCTACCCGTCCTAATCTCTTTTCCCACCACCAACGACCAGCACTGTAGCCTATTATCGCTACATCAGAAATATTCTTCGTGCTTATGAGTTATCAGGTAACTCATTAAGTGGGGAAATTACGTTCTGCAAAATAGGAATATAGCCATGGCTCATCTTCCAGAGAATCTCATCAGCTAGGATCTATTAGTCAACGAGATATTACGGATAATACTTCTTCGAAGCAATAATGTTCTTGTGGGACTACCACCAGACCACTAAATATTACACACACTGTCCTTGGTGGTGATTCGACCGGCTGGATCCGATGGGGCGAAAGCATCTCCAACCTGGGTTCGCTTCCGGCTTTCGATCGTCCTCCGTTAACCTGGGGATGGTTTCTTGCGTGTTTGTGGGGGGATTCTTAGGCCCTCCCGCGGGTGGGTCCGCCACCGGTCAGGGGTTCTTTCCCGATCGACACACAATCCTCCAGTTTTATATCGTTGTAATATCGAACCCCACCGTCTTCTCTTCGGGTTCAGCCAATCTCCGATGTTCAGGTTGGTACCGGCTCCCAGAAGTCAGTCTAAACGACCAAAATGTCGAAAAGATCACCGCGTAATGTAACACGATTATCACACTCGCGTGGAAACAGCATACATTGGATCATGGAGTATGGTTGGAGTACCCTACGGTAGTACATAGAAAACTGTTGATAATCGGACGGATAGGCACTATATAGCTCTTGGCCTTGTGACGTCCTCAACGGAGATTATATTGAAAAGGACACCGTAGGTTTAGCCGCCCTAATATAAGGATTATGTGGAGATTGGAGGAGAACTGCCCCTTATCTGGATTGCCACTTAAGAGAATCGCCTAACGTTCCCAGCATAGAGCGCTAGTAATTGACAGCACCGTGCATTGCATTATTGAATATGATTGCAGTAGTTCAATTGTAATTAATATGCGAATACAAAAGTAACGCATAATTTGTGATCCACCTCGATACGAAGTATCAACTTTTGCAGACAAGATCATTAACTCATCCCTCGAACCCGCCGCAAGGAGCATCAAGCACCCATCTTAACATGTGGAGATCCGGCGAGTGAATTTGCCAGGTTAAAAACCGCCGCAATACTTACTCCAACCGCTAGCCAACTAAGAGCCATTACAGCCCATGTCTCGGCATAAAACCCTGTGCCCTTCCATGCGCTGATAGCCACACCATTCTCTGAGGTCAAAGTGCCCGTCAACCGGCCAGCTAGTACGGTCACTTTGGCAGAGGAGATTGTGAAGAAAATAGCCGCTGGGATGCTGGCCAGATACGAAACACGCATGAGGAACAGCGGCGGGGTCCCTTTAATCTTCAGGAACAAGGTTGAATAGACCATCAAGAGAGCAGAGAGTCCAGAACACACGATTCCTGCTGTGAGCAGGCCCATGGGAACCGCGGTTTCCAGAGTAAGGTTCCATGTTGATTCTGCCGACATGGACCTTGGTGTTACGGTGGAGTTGTCCTGCGCTTGGGAAAGAACCTCATCCAACGAGAATGTGTACCCAGGATGTTGGCGCACACACGTTCGTGAGCTTATGTCTTTGATTGTCTGATCACTTCCTGTTTCCCATTGACCGAAACAAACGGATAGGTAATGTACTTCGTACCAGTCCGGGACAGGGGAAAGACGGCTATTTATGGATGTATTGAACTATTCGCACATTGAGTTATGGCCATCAGTCAGTCCTTACAGAAATTACTATCATACCTGGATGATTGAATTATTCCAATTTTGTTGACTGTGTGGTGAGATTCCAGCGAGAAGAGTCGCCATGGCGAGAGCGAAGGACACCAATGTCAATACATCGATGACCATCAAGAATGGAGTCACGGACTTGAAAACTTGTATCAACTGCATTATGAGCGGTGGATGGCTCTGGTAATAATAACGAGACCTATGAGTGGATTATGAGCGGACAATAGTACTGGGAGGAATCCAAGTGGGTTGCTGGCGGTCTATATGACCACTAGTGCCCCGTGCCCTTTGGCCCACACCTGTTGGTGCGACCGAAAGGCACGGATAACTACGTAGCAGTTAAATCGCGCAGTTAAATCACGCACCTGGTGCCAGATATCCGACAGATAAGTTTTAATTTCCACGAATGAGTGCCGCTCGCTTCCTACTGTCTACGGTTGGCGATAGAAGAACTCCCGACATAACCCCAATAGAGGAAACGTTCGTCAATGACGTAGGCGGGCAGAAAATTTGGTCTCATATACGTCCTGACCATATTGATGGGCCAGTTCTTGAAATATCTGGAGACGTTCAAAAACATGGAGAAAACAATATTCCACAAAATCAAGTTCGACACAAGCAATCGGCCTTAAAAAATCTGGGTCTACTTGACCACTTCCTTACCGTATAGATCTTTCTCACAATGGTTATTAGTATTTTGTTAGGAAATTTTGTACCCAACACAGAACCTGTATTGCAAAAGAGGAAATTTGTTGGCGTATCTGTCCCTATTGGAAAGCACAACCTGGATAAACAATAAGTAACAATAAAAGTACTAATTTTGCTTCCATAACTGTTGATTTTTTTTATCATAATGTATCCCATTCTGCGCAAGGTTCGGTATGAGAGTCTACATCATGTCTTTCGCACACGTGAGATCTGGAGACAAATTGCCTTTAGCGTATTTGTTAATTAGATTATAGCTCCGTTCTTTATGGTACGTTGCCACCTAACTTTCTTGGATCAATTCTCGACTAACGTGCGAGGATGTAGTTGGCTTTAGCTTGAGCTTTTCTTCCTGATCAGCTGGAGTTGCGAGAGGGGCTGATTCTTGTTGGATTGGCCAGGTGTATTGCTATGGTAAGTATACTTGCAGCGCTCATCATATGTAGAGAATCGAATCGTGGTGCTGATACTTTTTCTAGGTCTTAATCTGGACCGGCCTAGCAGGAGGTGACAAATGAATACTGCGCCTAAGGAGTGTTGATTGGCCAAATTTTGACCTATATATGTGGATATTCCTCCCCACATCTTTCCACAGCTCAGATATGACAGATCCATAGTAACCAAACCAATTTGGCACAACTGTGACGGAATCATGCATGTGAGCCTTGGGCCTATTGTATAGGATCATTTAGATTTTTGAATAGCGAACTGAGAAGATACAATCATGATACAGCCAACGGACAAGTTAATCATCGAAACACTACAGTGAAGAGCAAATCATAAAAAAGCTCCATGACCAAACCCAGCGCCCTATTCGTCTGCATCCACAATGCCGGCCGCTCCCAAATGGCCGCTGCATACTTGAGCCATCTCGCCGGTGATGCCATTGAAGTCCGCTCCGCCGGTTCCACACCTGTCAACACCATCAACCCGATGGTCGTCAAAGCCATGCGTGAAGAAGGCATTGACATCACCGACCAGAAGCCCAAGATTTTAATAACTGAATCTGTTGAAGCTAGTGATGTGGTTATCACCATGGGATGTGGTGATGTTTGCCCCTCATTTTTGGGAAAAGCGGTATCTTGATTGGAAACTTGATGATCCTGCTGGCTGGGGAATAGATGCTATAAGGCCAATTAGAGATGAGATTCAGCGCAAGGTTGAGACTTTAATTAAGGAGATATTGAAGTCAGAGTAACTTCCATGTTGTGTTTATTTATGTGCATCTAACAACTTACTACACAACCAGGAAGGGTTAACTTCATACATTTGAGAATACCCAAGTACATTTGCCTATAACTACTTAAAGCATGCTATGCTCTATAACTACAACCATATTTTATTCTTTTCGTAACGCGGCCTTATATCATATATAACTAATCATGTCTTGTTCTTCGCTTCCTTCACCCTCTTCGCCTCTCATTCACTATACCGATCCGCAAAAAGATCTATATGCGGTCTCATCAAAATTATATATTTGACAAACTCCTCCATGTAATCCACCAATCAGTCACGATTACTGCTGTATTTCAATTTCTGATCTTCCGGTTGGCCCTCATCCAGGAAATGGGTGTGTATCATGGGTATCGAAGACTGATTTTGGATGGTGAACATTCGCATCCACCGGCCTAGGATGCGTAGGGAGTTTACTGCATTAAAGGACTGTGAATCATTACAAACTTGGGCGATGGAGAGCGTTCGGCCTTATGTTGGGCGTACACTTCTAGTGTTTAAAGATATCCAATCAATCTGGTTCTTGAAGACAGCTGTCTAGATTTCATCAGTTTTGAACCAAAGTGATGGAGGGGAGGCTTAGATTAACTCAATATATGTAGAAAATAATATAGAAATATATATATCTTCAAGTCACTTTTTAAAAATAATAAATAAATCATAATAAGTCAACCAAATAAGCTTATTTTCTATTAAGATTAAAAATATAGATTAATAAAGAAGCCTAGATTTCAAATATTTAATAAAAAATATATATTTATATTATTATATATAAAATTATTTATTTTTTAAAAGATTTTATATAAGCTTGGCAGGCTTGGCATATATTTTATATAGATAAAAATCTAATATATTGAATTACCATTTTATTTTAACTTATTTAAAGCTGATTTTTAGATATATTACTAATTAATATAATATCTAAATATTAGCCTGTACGCGGAAAAAAAATATTAATAAATAAATTAATAAATAAGAATTAGATTTTATGTATATATATAGATTTTATGCCAAGATTTAAAGTGGGTTTATTTGTAATAAATATTTTTATAAATTACAAAAAATCTATTTTTTACAATGGTATTATAAGCTTAATTTTTAATATTTTATAATAAAAATAAAAAAAAATATATTTAAAATAGATTATTAATTATATAAGTTTAATTAAATTGGATAAAATAGAATTATTTAATAAAAGTGGGGCTATTTAGTATTTATTCAGTGCACCAAAAACCGTACGGTTCAGAAGGAATTAAAACCTAACCCGCTAACGGTTCTAGATTTTATAACCAAACCCAAACCGATAGGTTAAGGTCTGGAAATGGTTTCGGTTTAGGTTCGATTTATAACCAGTCTAATTAGATAGTTTAGAAAGAAAAAAATAATCTGAAAAAAGATAATATTTAATACTCTTTATACTACTAAAGCTAAACTTTCTCAATATTATAAAAAAATAGATAATATTTATAGTAATATTTTTATTATTAAAATAATACTTACATTATAAAATAAACTTCAGTTTTTAAAGATAATAATTAAAAATTAGAATAGTTTAAAAGATATTATTAAAATTTTATAGATTATTTTAAATTATATAAATAATATTTTTTTTATAACCAGGAGTTGAGCCAGCGTACGTTGTCTCTCGCCAAGAAATCTTCAAAGATACTGATGACACATGATGATGAGAGTAAAGTAACAGGGGATGGAATGTTGGTACTGCCGAGCGGACGATATAGAATAGTCAGCGCCGTAAGATATGGCACGTGCAACTGCCAGACCTCTAGAACGTATATCCTACGGGTTTCATTGGGGTGCTGTTGATGCATCTGTAGACACGGAGGTATCTCACTGATCCAGATCCGGAGATCCGCCTCAATGGTTGTGCGTTTAGAGTGTGTGAGTCCGTTACGGATACAAGCTTCTGCGAACGTGCCGAGGATTGAACATATCCGAACATGGGCGACAAATAACTGGGCGTTCTTGTCATGGCAAGCAAAATCATTCAATGATATTGGTCGGACGTCAGAGTCTTCGATATTGATCGCTCGCGGTCTGCCTAGAGCGGCTCAAATCAGCGAATCTCTAGCCTAGATTGTATGATGGATTAGTCTGTCGCTAGAGGAATGAGGGATGCCACACAGAGGACATACGTATAACGTCCACCATAATCGTCGTCGCAACGACGCCTGATGTCCTTGCTTGGGCTCGCGATGAAAACCAACGTCGAATGCAAGGCCAACTGCGGTGCGAAGCCAGAAACTTGCCTTTTCGACAGAAAAATGTTCTGGGCCCGTTGGGTTCCACCACTGCATGAGACAGGCAGCCCTGATCACCGTCATGGGATTGGTCTCGTATTGGGAGAAGAACAACATTTTCGCAAGACGGTACATTTTCTCACAGGATACATATTCCAAGGGGGCCGAACTCATTCGGGCTCCCGCGGTTAAGACGGCTTGCATCAATAGAATAGAAGGTTTGTAGTCATGGGTTTCATCGCAGTCGATTCGATCAACGATGGGCATCCACGGCTGACAAACCTTCAGGAAGCTATCGATGAGACCGTCTCAGATCGTTCATGGGGGCAACACGTATGCGTGTACAAGTTCGAGCACGGCTCTGTCGAGCAGGGCACTTCCCCCATTGTCCAATTTATATGTCTTGGCAGAATCCTCGTCGATGGAAAACCCACCTCCGATATACGTAGATCTGCCAAGGAATGTCGTGTCTAACTCGTTAAACGTATTGAGATCCAATCGCGGCGGTGCATCTTGAGCTAATTTGACAGGCTGCTCTCGGGGCTTGAAGTCCATCAGCGTTACCCAGAAGTGATTACAGAATATCAGGCAAAGGCTGCAGCGCTACTGGTTCGCATACTTGAAGCGGCCACCACGGTAGAGCACATCCGAGGTCTCCGTGAGCGGAGATGGCGATGGGCTGTAGATATATCTCCTGCGCTTCCTTTCTCGAAGTCTGCGTACGTGACGAGCCAACATTATGCTTATGCTTTATATGATGTACAGACTGAGTTCCCAGGCTGACCTGCACTCATAACCCAATTCACGACAATTCAAGCACGGGTGCTCTTCATTTGCATTGCAGCGGATCTACAATGTGTTAACAGTGCAAGGCGATGTATTCTAGCGACAATGTACCTTCTTTTTATGACATATGATGCAAGCCTTTGAAGCCCGCGACTTGACTGAAACTGTTGCGGGTTCCATTTTGCAGCATATGCTAGAGCGAGCAACTCGTGAATTAGGCCAGGATCCATTGGAGACATTCGTAAGGTAAGGACAGAATAGAGAGACGTAGGATTTGGGTTGTGGGGTACCCCAGTTTACACCCCGCCTGCCGCCCGAAATTTGATCATGCATGGAAAATTAGCAGATTTGAGAGCATTTGGCCTCTGAGTTGGAGCAAAGCATCGATTCTCGATCTGTCTACCTTTTCTACAGCCGAGCAAGGGCTTGATTCCTACGACCTGATTTCACTTCGGAGGTTAAATGCTTATGATTTGAAGTACCGCTTTGGCTAAAGCTATGTCGAGATCTAAGAGAGATTTTAGATGGACTACGATGGCTATATAAAGCCTCTTTGATCAATCAAGTCAGCAGCAAATATGGAGAAGTAAAACTGTCAGATGGGACGAGATCCTTACTTGAGCTGAATGTAAATCTGTAGTAGGAGATGGGCCGGCAAACGCACTTATTTGTAGCTATCTAACCTTCTAACTATGCTTGAGTAACACCATATAGAATTTGGTCCTCTAATAAAATAAGTAGTTGTGCTTTGGAATGTAGGGGTCCCACATACTTATCTTGTAGATTCCCTTAGCATCTTTAGATCACAAATAAGCTGCGAGAACGACTTGTGAAGGAATCTTTTGCAAATATAGTTAAGTTACAACAGAAGAACTAAATAAATGAGAATAAATAGCATTACTATTTTCGACAGCAGAGGTGTTTTAGGAAGCGCTCCTGGGGACATTCATGATCTTATTCTAATAATCGATCATGAAAGAAGATCACTGATCTGAGCAAGAGAGAATAACATTAGTATTCTTTATGCTTGGAGAAAAACATTGGTTTCTTGTATGTTTTGTTCCCCTCTCTTAGTTAGGACTTACAGTCTCCGATAATCTTGTTTTTAAAGGACCTTAACGAGAAAAAGTTTACATCTTTAGTAAGATAGAACTAATAAACAACTTTTGAAAGGTATAGTTAGCCCGGAGACTATTGCTGGGTCGGAACGTATGAGGTTCAAATACCCAAGCTTACACTAGACAAGCCACGCCTTAAAAGCGAGCAATCAAATCAGGAACCATTCCGCTTTAAAGATTCCAACTGCTTCGACGGCTAAATTAACTCCGTGACCAAAGTAGAAGTAGTTTGTCACATGGCATCACTGATCAGAAATTAATTTGATTACAATGATGATTTCCTGGGATCATGCTAGTTGCCTGTGAACTTTTTCTCTGGTATAATAACGACACCGCAGTGCGTCGTGATCTTCTGCTTCGAGCTGGCAGCAGTCATAATTAACCACTCGTCTCTTCTACGGAGCAAGGTGGCCACAGTGAGCGAGCGTATAATGGCTCTCGTGTTCGACAAGATAATTCTCTTCGGAGACTCCATCACCCAGCTCGCCTACAACCAAGAATTCGGGTTCTGCTTTGGGGCAGCAATGCAAGATGGTAAGCGAATTATTCTCTCATAAATCAGTGCTAGAGGCAATCATTTAGACTCATTCGAACTTATAGTCTATAATCGCAGGTTGGATGTTATCCAACGAGGATTCGGCGGCTACAACTCAAACCACGCTGCGGTCATAATAGATCGTTTGATTGAGCATGAAACGACAAAAACATCCAAAATCAAACTCTTGGTATATGATGAAAAAAAAAAAAAACATATCATTTCTTGTGCGGAATTTAATTTATGTTGATAGGTCGTATTCTTCGGCACCAACGACTCTATCGTCCCCGAATCAGCGTCCAATAATTCCGTCCCTGTGGAAAAGTTTAAGGACAATCTGAGAAAAATTGTTTCTGTAGCCCAAGGAGCAGGAGCAAAAGTGATCCTTGTCGGACCTGGTCCATTCAATCATTACCAGTTTGATGACGCCCTAGGCCACCAATTTGTCGTCGACCGTACAACTCATCGAGCCCATGAATATTGTGACGCTGCCGTCGATGTTGGCAAGGAGCTCAATATTCCTACCATACCACTGTGGCATCTCATAATGGAGGATTTGGGTTGGAAAGAAGGGGATCCCATCCATGGTCTACCTGAACTCCCTGCGGTCAACCCTTTGAATACCTACCTTAGTGACGGTTAGTATCATCCTTGCGGTACCCTTCCTAGATAATGCAGCTGACCTGTGAATTGTTAGGTGTGCACTTTTCTGGTCCGGCCTACAAAGTATTCTTCACAAATCTGCTGAAGGTGATCAAAGAAACCTACCCGGAACTTAGCCCTGACAACATTCCGGAACATTTGCCATCGTGGGAACAGCTTACTTCGCTCGAGGTATTGAAGAAGGCTATAGAATGATATAGAAAGATATACGGAACTCTTAGATATGAGATAACATCTTAGAAATAGACATATGGAGAGGGGCCGGCTTGTTGTCCAGAATTAGTATTTTGTTTGACTAGGAGCAATTCTGACAGGGATAAGATACCCGAGCCAAACACACAATGAAAACTGTCTTCTCCTTTTGATTCACTGTGGACGAGAATTGTGTTTTTCTGTAATACAGCTAGCCCTTCCACGTTTGGCAATTTTTGTTGGGCGGGAAAAACAAAAAATTTCCTTCCATTTATCCGGGAACGTACTATATTAATGGCCAATTATCAAGTAGCTCTAGAAAAACCTGGCTGTACCTTAACTCAAAATTGCGAGCGGGGGCCAGCTTAGTGGTATCTTCTCATGTAGTAGTATTGTAGTAATATTCAGGTCGGCCACATGGCACCAATAAACGCTCACCCCGCGTTTTTACTTCCTGGGGAATGACCCCGCAATGGAGTATTAACTAGTAAAAAGTGAAATGGAAAACTCCTTTCACCGTGTCGAAAACAGCTAGATACGTGTTACTAGCAGTTAATTTTCCAGCTATGGCCGGTAAACATATGGATCTAACTGCTTTGGACACGGTGACCATTGCTGGAATTCTATACCCGGCATGTGATGGTGGGAAATTCCCAGTTAGCTCTCTACCTATGCTTTCATCCATGAATATAGCTACAACTTAGACCGGGAAGGCAAAAAAGTTGCAGGGTTTCGGAAACGCTTCCTTAGCACCTGTATTTTAAGACACGAATGTATATAAAGAACACGTTAACCCGCAATTTTGAATGCTCTCATCAACTTCATCTCCTAGAAGAAACTTGACCGGCTTTGCAATAATAGCAATATTATTGCGAATCCATTCACAATGGATACCTCTGAGAAGAAGCCCAGGGATGGCATCACGCAATTGCAAACAAAGGATGAACAACAATCTTTTCATGGCAAGGCCAACGAGGTCTATTCAGTGGCTTTGGCCGATGCTGTCGCCAAAGATAGCCAGTCGATGTTAAGCAGGAACATGATGAAATTATATCTTATTATGATCCTGGTGACTTTGAGTACGTACTAGAATCATCCATTGATATCAATGTGTTGACGATAAACCAGCTAGTTGTATGAACGGTTACGACGGCTCTGTCATGAGTTCACTAAACGCCATGGACCCCTTTCATTCCTACTTCAAGATATCCATGGAAGGGTCGAGCATCGGTCTAGTCACTTCTTTGTACAGTGTTGGAAACATTATCGGCTGTCTGTTTGCCACCCCCTCCTCTGATCTCATGGGCCGCCGATTCGGAATGTCAATTGGATGTACTGTGATTGTAGTTGGAACGATCGTTCAGGCCACCACCAAAGCTATTGCCGGATTCATGGGAGGACGCCTGTTGGTTGGACTAGGTGTTACTCTCGTCACTACATCCGCGCCGGTGTATCTCATTGAAATTGCCTACCCAACATGGAGAGGTATCGGTAGCGGTCTTTTCAATGTGTGCAGTTGGTACATTGGTGCAATAACGGCCTCATGGACCACCTACGGGACTGGATTCCTGACGTCAAACTGGAGTTGGCGCATCCCAATCATCATCCAGGCCATTCCTGCAATCTTGGCAATGGGACTGGTATGGCTTATTCCCGAAAGTCCACGATGGCTAATAATGCATGACCGCTCAGAAGAGGCGCGAAGGGTTCTGGTCAAATATCACGGTAATGGTCGAGAAGACTCCGCTGTTGTGCAACTCGAGTTGGATGAGATTCATGCACAAGTGGCATTCGCACGAGAACTGGCAACCGGCCACAAATGGTACGACTATCGCATCATTGTAAATTCCTATGAGGTCCGGTATCGAATGTTTCTCGTCCTTCTGGTCACATTCTTCAGTCAGTTCATTGGTGGCTCCATTAGCTATTATATGCCCGTCGTCTATGAGAATCTAGGCATTACTAGCTCGAGCAAACAGCTGCTGTTAAATGCACTGAATACCGTCGTCGGCTTTGTTTTTGGACTTGCCGGCTCGTGGACTGTCGAAAGCTTTGGTCGTCGTAACCTGTTCCTTTGGGGCACTTTCTTGACTGGACTCTGCTACCTCGTGATGAACGTCCTTGCTTCCATGGCTCATGGTCACATCAGCCACCCCATGGGTTATGCTTTCATCTTTATGAGCTTTCTCTATGGTGCATTTTGGTCTTTCTGCTGGACACCATTACAGGCACTGTATCCGACTGAAGTTCTTCGCAACGACATTCGTGTGAAGGGAATGTCTGCTCAAGGTATTCTATCCGGCCTCGCCGCTTTTATTAACCAGTACGCTACCCCGGTAGCGTTAGACAACATCGGCTGGAAGACATATACCATTTTTCTAATAATTCATTTCATCGAATTGGCTCTGATGTACTTCTTCATCGTGGAAACCAAGGGTCGTTCATTGGAAGAATTAGACGAGATTTTCAATGACCCTCATCCAGTTAAGAGATCGTTGCAAAAGAAGAAAGTCATTGTCGAGAGTGGAGTAGGAGTGATGTCAAAAGAGGTGGAGTGTTGATTTGTTTGCTAGCGTGACAGAAGAAGGCTGGTTTCAGGAAGAAAGTCTTGGGAACATCCATAGTCATTTTGTCTTTATCGTATTTCTTAGCCATCTCATCCTCAATATTGTACTCGAGCTTTGCTCCTACCAAGACCGAGATGAGACTTCCAGTCCCCCTTCAATGATACTTTCTATCGCTTTCATAGCAACACAATCAGAACAGCATTATCTGTGTCCTATGCCTACAGCTCTAAGATCACAGCCTAAAGATGAGACTAACTTTTGTCACATCTCATCTTTTTTCGATCAAAGAGGTCGACGAAATGGGTGTGCCTCTGTATTTAGCACGTACTCGTCTAAGCTTACAACATCGGGGTCAGAGAAAATTAAATAAAAGTACTTTAGGGTTTCCGCAGTCCAGAAAGACTCCATCCGGTCTTGCTTTGGGGGATTCGGAACTGTGCAGTCACTCAATCCAGCATGAGCGATGTCGGTGATAGTGTGTTGAATGATATTGTTGAACATATCCCATGCCTTATCTTGGAGTACTGGGTCACCCGTAATTCGATATAGGATGAATACCGACTCAATTGCTTCGGGGCTGAAGAAAGTTTTTGATTAGCGTAAGCCAAAAAGGCCAGAAGAACATCATACCGTAAGATATATCTGCCATCGTCAATTTTTGATACTCCTGGAGGTAGATGCCGATCTTCAATAGTGCTTTCTGCAGATTTGTCCGGGAACTCTTTTTCAACTTCACGATGCCATTTCTCCTCATCCCAGGGACAGTTATTCTGATCTCCACAGGCAACTGGACGGAAGATTTCGGGCATAATGCCCAAAAGGCCACTTTCATATCCCCAAATGCAGCCATCCACCAACCTGCGCGCCACAATCATCTCCTCAGGGCGTTCGAAAATTTGCGCCCCCAGGGCCACCATTCCGCCAGCGAAGCAACTCAGGTGCTGTGTTTTTGCCTCGATTATGGGCTCCTGGTCGTTCCATTGAACATCGCCAGGGAATAATCTATGTATTCCGTCCTGTGTCATGGGACGGAAAAATATGTGAGAATTCATAGCAGCAATAGCATCTGAATATAATCTTTGATATTGCTGAAAGCCTCCACTGAGGAGAAGGTGTTGCTATCAGTCATTGCTAGTCAGCTTCTGCTGTGGGTCACAACAAAGTTTACAGAGATATCATACCTTTGGCAGGTATTCGTACAGAGAATCTGCCATCCCCCCAATAGTAAAACCCGAGGACTCATAGAAATTCTTGGTCTTTGCATTGACCACAACAGGCCAGAGTCCCGGCACTGTTGTCATTTTCTGTTGATCATCAAATACGTCCATAATACGCTGGACAGCATCGAACCATCGAGGATCTTTTGTAATCTGGCTAAGTCTGGTGAACTCCAACGTGAGTGATCCGATCTCGGCGACAAGCACATTGTCTCCAGCTTCCTGTGGTAGATTGTTCACCGCATCATGAAAATACCACCTGGTGATAGGCATTCGATTAGGTGTATCGAATGCGGCGTACACTATTTGACCAACCTCGATTACCTTTTGCAATAAGACGGGATATTTACCTTGGGTGATATCGTAAGCGCCAAGGAAGCCCCCTAAGTATCGAATCGTGGTCTCAAAGACATTGATTTGGTCTAGTGTGCATGTTGTGAAGTCAAGTTCAGCAACAGCCAGAACGGCCTCTTGAAATTCCTCATGCAAGTCCATCATCTATAGCGTGTCTAGTCATATTTAGTAGATATAAGCAGGTCGCTCTTTGCATTTCCATAAACTATGACGAGCAGTGCATACCTAAGGTATCTACAAGTGTTGCAGCCCATCCACCGAATGGGTCGTGTGCTTGGCCAGATATAGGCTTGACTTCATCACTCATCCACGCATACTTTTTATATCCTGCCCAGGAATGCGAAAAATTGCATTTAACTGCATCTAGTCTTGCCTGCCGAATACTCCGAGTCGAGGATGCCTCCTTAGGGAAACGATATTGTATGGGTGGAATGCTTTCTGGGACAGGTGATGGAACGGCTATTGTGTCCTGCACTGGATATCGCTGCCTCAACCGAGCCCAGAAATAAGTTTCATCCACAGTGGGAATTGTCATTGGAGGTTTCGACCCCGGGTCCAAAGGGCCGGGGCCCTCATTATCATTATCATTATTGTCGCCACCACCCAGTAGATGATAAAAATATGAAGTTGCTCTCGTTGATTGGGTGGAGGTCGAATGGTTGCTGGTATAGAATAAGTAGAGGAGAAATGCAATGGCAATCGAAGCTGTAACGAATGACAAGCGCCTGTTCCTTGCAAAAAACATAGTGGAAGAGAGAGGATTCAATTACAGAGCACATAAATCCAGCATGTATGGTTTAAGGAATGGGTAGGGTATTAGTTGAAAGACGAAACATAACTTGGACGGGATAACAGCGCACGATACATGGTGTCGTGGTGAACTTCGAAGCAGGAGCGAGAGCACCCACAAATAACCCAGACCGCGTTCACGTGATAATCGCTATTATTAGTGAGGATGATGATTGTGCACTTTGCATCTCACTTGTTTTTCATCACGCTGAATGGCCACTGTTGACAGGGTAGTCTGCGATAACGGTCTTCAGCCAATTGCCTTCGCTGATTTGGCGCCGGCACGACCAGCTAACGCGTTGGCGGCTGATATTCTTTGTTACAACTCCTCCCACCAACGCCACATCTGTCCACTAAGGCGCCAGTGCATGCTAGAAATGTAAAAGGGATCAATCAGAGACCAACTGTTCTAGGACCCTGGCAGAAGAGGGCAATCGTTCTTTCAGCCACGACGAAGCCAATTTGCGGCTGGTTGTTGATTGCTCCGTTTACTCCCCTGAATCCCATATAACTATCTTGTACTTCAGTGCCGACTTAGTCTTATCGGGAAATAGAATGGCACCGCCGGTCTCTTTGAGCCTACGTGGTACAGCGCATGGCAGTTTGGTATTCCGCGGTCCATCCCTATGCCCTGCAGGGCACTATTCTCTGTGTATATCTAGAAAGACAAACCCCTGAAGGCTGGACGATGTAGTAAAGTGCCACGATTTAGTCTGCCAGAGGCTAATATCTTTCCAAGACTGGGTTGTCTTCAGTTTTTTATTTGCTCTGAGTCTCTGACTTCTCTTACCTATTCAGTGGCAGAACGGAATCTCTGGTTTCCCTCGTTGGAAGTTCATCAATGTTATTAGTCTTTGGCGCGTTGAAAATGGGCGTGGTGTTTGCACTCACTACGACCTTTTCCTTCGTCCAATCCGTCACAGCGGCAACAGCTCAGAGTTACTGGACAGTACCAGATGGCTCACTCAGTGATTTCGCATCAACATACACCGAAGGAAAGATATTACCGGTTGCGTGGGATGGGTGGAGTTCCGTGTGGACAGATGAGTATCTGAATGAGACTACCATCGCTGATTTATGGGTGACTTCGTATAATTTCGAACAATATCAATACTCTCAGTACCTTACCGGTGCGTTTCTCATTTCCCTCCTACCCCTCCATTAACGTCGTATTGTACCTGAGCAGACTTTTCAATCCCGAGCATATCGAAACACTGTGGATTCTGACTGTTGATAGGTAATGTCAATGTTTCGAAAGCCGGATCGCATAATTGGACCATCAATGTCAACGATACCAGTCTGGCGAACACCGCAGAATATGTTCTCCGGTTTATTCCGCCAAAAGCGACATACAATACAAGCTCTTTTCAGATCTCATCCACTGGTTTCATCATATTGCCAGCCCAGAGTACGACGACGTCAACATCAGCGCTAACGAGCACACTTCTATCAACCAGTATAACAAGTTCCATATTTATACCAACAACAACAACAAAGGCGGCGGCGACGACAAGTCCAGCGGTTGACCCGTCATCCTCAGATCTCAGTATTGGGACCAAAGCTGGTATCGGCGTTGGGGTGGCAATTGGAGTCATCGGAGTATTTGCAGTCCTTGGGTTTTTACTGCGGCGTCGCCGAAACCTATTATTTCCTTCTTGGAGGCTAGCAAAAAGCTCTGCAGCAGAATCAGCTGAACTCAATGCGATGTTTCAGGAAAGAAGCAAGAAGAGTAATACGCCAGTGCTTGCCCAGGAACTCCCTGGGGTGTCGGCGCTTCCAATAGAACTTGATGCAGACAATAAATTCTGACGCGATGACAGAGGCATTTGATAAAAATTTGGGTACAGACTGAATGCAAGTAAGACCAATGAAGTCAACTTAAACGTAAACCTCCGTAGGGCTCCCCATTGTGCGGCTCCTTTGCAGAGATCCGAGCCGTCATTCAAAGCTCAAAAGGATAGCTAATCTAAAATCATATTACGTATTCCTGATACTCTGGTGCCCCTTTTGCGAAGGCGCTCACAGGCTCGCTCTTCAAGTAAAGTTCACTTTGCCCTCACGCTTACTGGGTTGCTCGATATCCACAAGGGGTAGATAACGAAGATTTTCTGCATGATTGCTCAGTGAGTGTGATCATGTCCTATATCTAAGTGAAGAAAACCTCGAATTTGCCTCTTTGTTCTTTCGTATTGACCAACCCAGGATAGATCATGCGGCCACTCGGTTACAATACGTTTACCCGTGATTTGCGATAAGGATTGCTTAGAAATATTATTTTCACCTTGTTATCGCAAGGTTTGCACATTTATATTCAATGCAATTGGGCCGCCTGGTTCACAGTTGCTCGTCAGGTAGTGCGTTAATGTGTGGAAAGGCGTCTAATGATTGTAAATATATCATTCAATCTTCTACCTATCACTCTGTTATCGATTCTAGGTCAGTTTCGTTGAGCCCCGGAGAATCTCAATCAGCCTCCCTGTCAACCCCGTGACCTCTACAAATCGTCCCTGCCACCACATCACAGCTGTGGTAGTGATCACGCCCAGGGTCGCGGTGGTTAGGAACGCATTGCGCAGAACTCGGAAGAAACGCCACTTCACAAGGTCATCACGGCGGTCGGCGAAATTGCTCGGGGTGTTGGTTCGAGGGAAGGGACCGTCAGGAACAGGCTTGTCAAGAAACTGTCCCTCTCGTCAGCATTCGTTTCTCAATGTAAGAAAAAAAATCCAAAGAATACCTTGCACAGAGGCTCCCAGCCATCCTCAACAGACCACTCCAGCAATTTCTCCTTGGGAACTATACCCCGAACCATATTGCAGTGGTCACGATAGACCCATTTACCGTTCCGCCGGACACCGTCTATGGTGCTGCCAGTGGCGCTGCGAAACACGCCAGGAAATCCATAATCATGATACAGACTCCAGAGCCAGAAGAACTCTGCACAGAACCAGTGCATCGTCCATAAAGCCCAGGATTGAGCGGAGTTCTGAACTATGGTCTTATCGATGCTGCGGTGCCAAGCATCCATGTCACGGCGCAGGTTGAGGATCACTTTGGCGTCTGGATAGGCGGCGACCAGCTCCGGGGCAAACATCGTTGGCAGAGAGTCGACCACAGCCTGGCTGTCACCGATGAGAATATCGAATTCGGCGCTGCTAATATGCACATCGCCATCACGGTTACCGTGATATTTCCGCCGCACCAGCTCCTCGCAGTGCTGCAGCTTGCTGCCATCAGGCTCAAAGACCAGGTCCCAGCCATGATAGGTTTCCAGACCCAAGGTCCGTAACGCCACGCTTAAAGACTCGGTCCCAGTGCGTGGCAAGCCCAGACACAGCACTTGGAGAGGTTTGCTGCGATTGTGCGGAGCTGGGTCCGGGAACCCATAGAGTAACCGTTGGAGGGCGTACATGGCGATTCATTCAGATGACGATTTCAGAGAAAACCCGAAAAGAAGCCACTGGAGTAAGCCCATGAAGGGAACTCTTTCATATAAATCTCGATTGATAATTTCATTTTCAGCTGGGTCAATCCACAGCTTAGGAGCATTCGACAGTGCGTTTCTCCAGAGCTGAAGACTGTGAAGAAGATTAGGCGACGCCGGACATTAAGCAGGCGAAGATCATTGTAGTTATAATACTAGCACCGAGTAGCTGGGTTAAGTAGTGAACCGTTGATTTGTCGTGTTCAAATGTTGGTTGTATTGTGGAGCAGAGGCTTGACACTGACTGGGTCATAGTTCAGCATACATACCAACAACAACAGGCTGGCACGTCACATCGTGGCTCCTTATTTCCACTCGTAAGGGACTTGTTGGGGAAAAAAGGCCAGAAAACAATAAATTAATTTCTCTGTTTTCAGCTCCAAACACTGTTGCATCCACTTTTATTGTTAATTCGTAGTGACAAGATTTACCGCGCGGATGTCCGCCAAGCCGCTAACCAAAAGAATTCTAATCGCCGTCCGCGCTCGATTCACCATTCATTCTTTGAGAAGACCAATATTTGCGCGCCGACTAGACGAATTGCACACATTGGAATCCAGACTTTTCGTTCCTGCAGTGCCTTTTTCTACGACGCTTTGATTAGAGGTGATCGGCTATGCCCTCCGCAAGCAAACCCACCAAGAATCAGCTGAAAAGAGCTCGAAGAAAGGCCAAGAAGGATGGCGTAAGTACAAGAATCATCTTCTTCTTGCATGTTCGGGCTGGAAATTTCGCTGACTTACTGCTATTTACAGACGCCACAGGCAACGTCGGAGCTAGGCGTGAAGCCAGATGAAGCAGTCAAAGAAGCCGACGCTCTCCCACAGTCCAGTGCCCGCGATGAAAAGCAACAGCCAGAGATCTCTATCGACATGGATGATAGTCTGTGGGCGCAGTTCAAGGATATCGCAACGAAATTTGAGCAGGGAGATACAGAAGAACCGCAAGTTGAACCTTCAAAGGGCCAGATTTTCTTTGACGCCGATGACGAAATACCAGACGAGGAGGAAGAGGAAGAGCCAAAAATGTCCAAGCGCAAGCGAAAGGAGATGAATAAATTGACTGTTGCCGAACTGAAGGCTCTCGTTCAGAAGCCTGATCTTGTTGAATGGACAGATACCTCAGCGCCCGATCCGCGACTACTTGTTCACATCAAAGCACATCGGAACGTCGTGCCAGTCCCCACCCACTGGTCATTAAAGCGTGAATACCTATCTTCCAAACGAGGAATAGAGAAACCTGCCTTTGCACTTCCCAAGTTCATCCAGGAAACGGGCATATCCGAGATGCGCGATGCTGCGTTGGAGAAGCAAGAACAAGCCACTCTGAAGCAGAAGCAGCGAGAACGCGTGCAGCCCAAAATGGGCCGTTTGGATATCGACTACCAGAAGTTGTACGAGGCGTTTTTCAGATTCCAGACCAAGCCGGAATTGACGCGATACGGAGAGGTTTACTACGAGGGCAAGGAGTACGAAACAAATTTGCGGCATCTACGTCCCGGAGAGCTCAGTGATGAATTGAAAGAAGCGCTTAATATTCCGCCTGGGGCTCCTCCGCCTTGGTTAATCAATCAACAGAGATTCGGTCCACCGCCTTCATATCCTGCCTTAAAAATCCCCGGTTTAAATGCTCCGCCTCCTCCTGGTGCCATGTGGGGATTCCACCCCGGAGGGTATGGAAAGCCTCCTGTGGATGAGCACAACAGACCTTTATATGGCGGCGATATTTTTGGAGTACTCCAGACCCAGCAAGCTGCTCAGCATGGAGAGCCAGTTGAAAAAGACCTCTGGGGCGAGCTGCAGCCTATGGAGGAAGAGTCTGAGGAGGAGGAGGAAGAGGAAGAGGAGGAAGAAGAAGAGGAGGAGGAGGAAGCAATTGACAGTATACATGCACAAAGTGGTCTCGAGACCCCAAGCGGCTTGGTGTCGACAGTTCCATCCGAATTTGGTGCGGCCGAGAATATTGGCGGAGAATTTGACGTGCGCAAACATCATCGCGGTACAGAAACAGAAGAGTATACACGACCAAAGGCCGCATACCGGGTCATCCCTGAACAGGCATCGAGAGTTCAAGGATTCTTCGGTGGTGATCGAGTGTATGATCTGAAGGCACCGGAAGCCTCCATACCGGTGCTTGGAAGTGAGGAGTCGCACCGCAAACGCAAGAAGCCAGAGGACGTTGAAGTATCGATGGACCCCGATATGTTACAAAGCAGTGATGGCATTAGCAAAGAGCATTTGAAGGGCTTATACGACGCGGAGAAGAAGCAGGAGTTTTCGCAGTGGAATTTCCAAGAAGACCTCAGTGATATGATTGCCAGCGAACACAAAAGGATCCGCAAGGAAGAGGAGAGGCGTGCGAAGCGCTGATCTCGCGACCCTTGTGGCCCCGACAGTGATCTGTTATGTATAACATACCCAGACGAGAATGATAGCTAGAATAGTAATACCACTTTTGTATCCATGCACCCATTATTTCATTTTAATCCATCTTCTTGTGGTAGCCGCGTAGAGTGAGAAAACTAACGCCTAAGTATCATGTGAAAGACGGGAGAGCCGCCCTAAGCGCCAAGGGACTAGCCACATTGGGACTAGCGGTGGAGAGATTCTGTCTTTTGACTCTTTCTGCCATCCCAGATGCCTCATCTTCATCACCTCCCCGGATATACTCCTCTTCTACGAAAATTTGCCTGCATTTATGAGATCGTGAGAACCAGACAATCCCCAGCAGTATGAGGTTTGAAGAGCGCCGAGGCGGCGAAAGTTATCGACCGACCAATCGACATTCTCGCTCGCGCTCCAGGAGTCGCATTCGACGGCCTCGTTCACCCCCTCGCTCTCCTCCTCGAAACAGATCTCCACCGCGACTTGGAGCTGATACCTGGGCGCCGCGAGGTGGCCATCCTTCAGAGCGATATCGCAGTCGTTCGCCCCCTGGTTTTCGTCGCTCTCGAAGTCCATCCTATCGACAACCTCAGCGCGCGCGATCGCCGCTGAGGCCGAGGTCACCACGCCGCGACCGCCCTAGATCTCCCATCCGATCGTCCTGGCGGTCGCGGTCGCCATTTTCTCAACGGCCACCGCTGGATCACCAGTCTTCGAGAGCTGGTGGCGATAACTTTCGAGGTTCACATATACCGAGATCACCGCGAAGGGACAGACCGCCATCACCGCCTCGTGACAGATATAGAGATGCCTCATCGCCCTCTCGATTCCCACCGAGGGAACGTGAGCCGTATGGACGTCCTGCTAACCGGTCCAGGAGCCCGTACCGTGGCCCCCGCTCGCCCCGGAACGACTTCTATCAGGCTAGGCGAACGCTTTCGCCTGTGAAACGGACGTCGTCAGGCCATACTTCTGCTTTGAACTCGACGTCTACTTCACGAAGATCTTCGCCGCCTGTTAACCATGAGCGGCTCCGTGTGGCATCTTCTGGCCCAGGAAGTCGATCTCCCACTTTTAACCCGGCATCTCGGCGTTCTATCAACGAAGATGTGGTGAGAACTTCCTTATTGTCTAAAATAGCGTCTCCGTCATCTCCGGCACACGGAAAGCCCATCACCTCAGATACCGTAGAACATACAACACCAACTGAAACCACAATCCGGGCGACTACAGATGTTAGCCGCCCAAATTCTAGCAAATCGCCGAGATCTCACAGCGATGGCTTCTTAGCTGCAGACCGCGACGAGGGCCTGAAAGATTCTGGGTCCAGTACACCGCGAAACCTACAGGACTCCTCGCTGCCTTCAGCCCCCAGCGCGACGAGTCTGTCATCGTCGTCGTCTCAAAACCGGCCATCTAACATATCTTTGCTGTCCGCACCGACAAGACCACGAGGAGCTGCGGGGTACGCTGGTCGTGACCCTACATGGTCAAGCTCCTCTACACCGAGACGCGCGCCACCACCGCCTACACAACATGCACCGCCCACAGGGCCTCGAAATAGATATGCCTACAGCCCCCCGGTGCACGAGCTACACCGCGCGCCTAGTTACCGACACCCTAGCGTCTCGGCGAGCAGCCAGCGCTCAGCGAGAACTAACTATATGGCTACGTTGCCGACGGTTGTGAGCGGAGGACGGCTCTTGCCGTTGGTATACGATTTCTCGATCGAGAAGAGGCTCATCAATCTCAAGGCCGACGAAGAGAAGCTGACGGAACAAGTGCTGGAAAAGCAACAAATAAAACGATCGGGCTTGCGGGATTGGGATCGGCTGCAGCGCGAGAGTGCGCTGAATGCTCTCCGGAGTGAGCTAGCCGAAGTGCATCTGCAACGAATGACCGAGGAAGACAGGCTTGAAGGAAGCAGTGCTTTTTGATGATACCATGTTGAGATAGATGTGTTGCATGTATACTATTACCACGTTACTATAATGATAATACCCAGTGGTCGATCTTTGTATTTTCTTTTTCTTTTTGTTTTTTCTTGTTCTACTTTCTTACTTACTTTTGACATTTTTATGTCCCATCCTGTAGAACAAAGAGATATTTGTTTCGTCGTGTTGTTGACCTGCACGAGGCTGGAGGCAGCAAGCGCCGGGCCGCGCTCCGGCTTGCCGCTCTGTGATTTACCCAACGCAGATCGATCAGCACCCGCGTTTGGATGTATCACGTCTGACAACTTCTCCAACCCTCCCCAGGCCAACAAATTTTCCTCGCCGTCCTGCTCTCTGCCCCATGAAAGAAACCCAGAATTTTCTTTGCGCCAGTCTACCAGCGGCTCCTCGGACAAAGCCACCTCTCCAGCAATAAAGCGCTGCTCCTCCCCGCAACCGGTATCTCACAACTTTGGAAACGTGTCCACTCGCTGTCGCCCTTTGTGCAATTGTCTGCCAAAATGAATATCTTCAGACTTCTCGGTAAGAGTGTCCTCGAGATGGCGCTGCAGCCTGTATCTGGACTGATAGATGGAAACCACAACAGCCGATTTTTCGCATCTCATATCTATACTCATTCTTCTGCAGAAGATGAAATCCACGAGCGTCAGTCTTTGCACCAAAAGAAAAACCAATTACTGTCGATCTTCTTCTTGCTCACTGCGATTTAGAGCTGCTCCGGACTATCCTTCAAATCACAAGCGCTATACCTCATTGTTTTCGTCACACGCTACTTAGGTTTGTTTTGCGCTCGGACACAAAGAGAAGGAACTGGATGCTAACAACAATGCCTTCTTTGATAACAGACCTCTTTTGGACATTTACGGACTCGCTGTACAACACCGTTTTCAAGATTCTTTTCATCGCTTCGTCGACGTACACCATCTATCTCATGCTCAATGACTATAAGCCAACGCACGACCCAAACACCGACACATTCAAGGTGGAATACCTTTTAGGCTTCAGCGCTCTGTTGGCGATCCTGTTTCCTCAGCAATATTCCATCTCCGAGGTATGCTACACGTATATTGTATTGCACAATGCGACGCGTGCGCAGACCTTTGCTAAGACGGAACAAAAAAAACAGATCCTCTGGACGTTCTCTATCTGGCTAGAATCCGTCGCCATCCTACCCCAATTGTTCATGCTGCAACGTACCGGCGAGGCAGATACTATCACCACCCACTACCTCTTCGCACTAGGCCTTTACCGAGCGCTCTACATTCCCAACTGGATTTATAGGTATTTCTTCGAAGGCTTTTTCCACGCGATACCGGTTCTGGCTGGTATTATCCAGACCGTTCTCTACTCGGATTTCTTCTACATCTACTATACCAAGTAAGCTCATTCCGCCGCAGCACGTAGTAAAGGTGTTTTGTTACGCATGCTAATCAGTTGTTTCCGACAACAGGGTCATGAAGGGCAAGAAGTTTGCTCTTCCTGTTTAAGTCTACGGGTTTGTCCATGATCATCTATCATGCCATGGATGTCGACGCAACAGCCAAAACTTGATGGATAGACACTTCATGCAGACCCGACGTTGATACTATCTTGGCAACTCCCTTTTCCACGAGCAATCAGGTCGTGAATTTCACGAATTCTAGTCCAGCAATACCGGAATAGACGATGAGAGAGAGCAAGAGGCGACGAACCTGTTAACAACAAAAGTAAGGAAGGACGCACGTGACCAACCAACCACCTTGCTTTCTGACTTGTTTTATTACGCATATGAATCCTTTTATTTATTTATTTTTAAATCTGGTATATGTAATTTAGTCATGGAATGGCAGTTCTCACATTATGACATAGACAAAAAAAAGCAGTTTTCGGCTTCTTTTATGCAGGATTCGCGCATGGGAAACAGAAAAAATGAGAGCAAAAAATTTAAAACGATATTTGAAGCCATGGTTTAATTGCTCATCATTCGGAAAGCGGTAAAAGCAACCATCATCGAAAATCGCAAAAATAAATGCATGCAAAGATGCAAATCCTGAGGCTTTTCTTCCCTGTCCATTCACTGCACAAACAAACACCGTACTCAGAAATCAACATTGCCTGCGGTTTTTTCTTCTGTCCTATCTGTAACAAAACTGGTTTGACGAAGCGCGAAGAAAAGCATTACTCTTTCCAAGTCCATGAACAGTCCCTTCCAAGTGAATCAGAATACAATTTAACAAATACAACAACATGCAAGTATAGAGAAGTGGTCGTTCAATATCCAGGTCTAGTATATCGGCTAGTACTGCCATGAGCCGAGGCCTGAACATACCCATATTGCGGTGCTTGAGAGTGCGAATGCGGACTCTCGGAAGCAGGAGACGGAGGAGACGACGCATCCATGTGCAACTTCGAAGCGCGTTTGTGGTTACCGGAATAGTGGCTAGTGTCCACGCGAGATGAAGAAGAGTGTTGGGTATGTTGACGGCTGCTGTGGTGATGATGATGATGATGCTGCTGCTGCTGGTGCGGAGCAGCGTTCCATGCCATCTCGTTTTGGCGCGAGCCGGCTGATGAATAGGCAGCCCATGGAAGTGGTTCTATATTTCTGTCGGTGTAGCCGAGGGATGAGGACGAGGTTGATTTCAGTCGGTAATCATCGTATGCTGTTGGACTTGTTGGTTGGGGCTGGTGCGCTCGCATGTATGTTGACGCTGCTCCAGCTGGTTGCTGCTGCTGCTGTTGAGCTCTGGCAAGCTCCACGGGTGGCGAGTTTCGCCTTGAATCTGGAGGTGAGAGGTGAGATCCTCCGCGACGGACCTGGCATGTCGGGCATATCTTGACGAATCGAGATATGAGCTCTTTTGGTACCCTTGAAGAGAGTCTGCTGTTAGTATGGCATTTAAAATAGCCAGCAGGAGAGGACACAGGCCGTTATGGGATGGTGCACTAGCTCATTGTTGCTCTGTTTCAATGACGTGTCTTACCATGAATAAACCTGACGTACTTGAGCCGATGTCTTATCACGACCTCCGTGCTGACACTGCTGATGTGCTCGCGTCAAGATCTTGAACAACTTCTCTCGGATTGCAACTGGTTTTCCCTCGTGGCATATCCACTGCCTAGCCTGGATACGTCAGTTCAGTGATTTCTTTTTCTATAAAAAAAAAGATCCGAATGTTTACTTACTACATGAAAACGGCCGTCTGCTGGTTCGAGCTTGAACATCTTTTTCACCCAGAATCTGTATTGAAATCGGCCCGATATTAGTGCAATGAACAACATTATATAAATACCTTATAGGATGAATAGATGTTACCTGAATTGAGCGGATCCAACATTGGTATCCTTGGGATTCGTCAGGACAGATCGAATATTACGCGCTCTCCGGGCATTTATCAACGCTTTATCCTGTTTCTTCACCGAGAGATCATTGACATAACTAAAAAAAAAAGTGAGCACAAATACAATAAGTAGAGGCGAATTCAACGTTTAGATGTGGACTGGGATCTTGATGCTGCTTGCTTTTTTGTTTACCTTTCCATTAACTTGTCAAAGTCCTCAACCAGTGGAAAACCCTCCACTGCCGGAATAATAGGTTCAGACAACGTGGTGGCCTCATTGACTGAGTCCTGGCTCTCCACGTCATTGTCAGCTGCTCCGTACATCGACGTGACAAAACGAGAAGGAGAGGTGTCTGGATGAAATCCAGACTGCCCCATGTACCCTGGATGCCGCAGGGAGTGCTGGCTGCCAAAGTGATGCTGTTGTTGGTCATGGCGTAGAGGAGGAATAGTCTGCATTTCCGGGTGCTGGAGGCTCATGGAGGCCTGTGGCTCGAAATAGGAGGGTGGGTAGGAATGGAAGGGTTGGAGCACATTGTAGGATCCGGATGAAGGGTATGAAATCTCGGCAGTTGCCGTGCTCTCGTAGCAAGTCGCCATTGGGGATGTGGATTCGCTTGAATGGTTGTAGTGTTCTTGTGAAGGTCGTGTTTTGTACCCATTCATGACGAGATTGATGGGATATTAGGAAATAGCCTTGCTCATTGGCTGAGGCGCTACCTTTTCCCTCGAATTCAAAAGACTTCTACTGACCAATACCTCCAGATTGAAGGAGAATATAAAGCAGCTCTATCAAGATGAAGACAGATAGACAGATCTAAACAAGAAGTCTAACGTGACTAGAATAATGGCTGGGAATGGAATATAAAATAAAAGGAACCTGACTGCCGAGACCGAGGGAGGTTGAATGTTATATACTTTTACAGGTAGATAGACATAAGAGTACCGACCATTCCCGGACATAAATGTACATAAGACCGATGATGCAAATAGTCAATGACTGCTCTGGAGTCGCTGCAAGCAACAACAGCAAGTGAGGCTAGATGCAGATCGGCCTCGCATAATTGAGAAAAGGAAGAACGAAGCAAGAGATGGGGTAAAGTCGGTGAAGGGCATGCACGCCACTCCACGATCTACAACCCAGGTGATTTGCTTGATGACAAGAAACTTGAAATCATAGGGACCACGATGACCTAGACATGAAGCATGATCTCATTCGCAGAAGAAGAAGATCGTAAGGCAGTTGACAAGAAAGATCATGCCGTAGGGGGTGTGAACAACACCCCCCTGGTCATCAATCAGCAATGAATCTGGAAAGTCTCTGTCAGGTACACATCTACCTTGACCGAATGCAGTCATGGATAACTTTATGATTCGCATGTACATGGGTCCTTCACTCTTCGGAGATGGTATTTGACAGCAGTGCTTCTTCGGAAACTAGTGCGGTCCCAGACAGATAACGTGGAGAGAAAAAGGCTTGCCTGGCAGGCCACCTTCACTGTCATTGGATGCGTTGGCACGACCTAGTCGATTACACAGCCATTGTTGGGAAGCCAAGAGTCCAATAGGCATATAGAGTGTTCTGCAACGAGAACCCTCATTAGTCCACGATTGTCGAGAGAGGCTGGTGTATTGGCATTGCATGTCGCCTACCCAGGACTGAAATCCGGCAAATGGGAAGCAGAGCAAAAAAGGTCCGTCATTTGCCACGTTGATCTACCGCAGCCATACATACATCTTCCATTTGTTGTCTGGGAGGCGTTGCCACAGCTCAGAACCTGCCTGGCACCTGCTAGCTGTCGAAAAGCCACGAGTCCGGGCGAGCGAGTGGGCGAGGAACTGGGCGAGACACCCTAACACCGATGACAGCTTGTGTTGTCGCCCAATATTCTGGGATGAGGTGGGGCAGCTTCATCAGGCTTCAAAGAGGTTGTTGCTTTTTTTGGCCTTGGACCCCTGTCTGCGTCTCTGACTCTGGAACAATAATAATGGACTCGGCTGTGGCGGCCATGTCCTTGTGTCTATGTCACGGATTGTATTCTTTTTCTTGCATGCAGCGAGAGTTTTCTGCATTTGGCACCCTGGTTATTTGCGCTGCATCCTGCAGTAAGCAAGCAATTCGTTTGCGCCCCCCCTTTCCCCCTCGCGAATAAGACGAAAGGAATTGTGTTTTCCTTGTGTTCGCTTCATATTATGGGCTCCAGAAACGGTGCTGGTTCATCTGGTTGGGCTTAGAAGAGAGAAGAAGCAGAGAAGTGGCTTGTGCGACGATCGGCTGCCTAAAGCCAAAGACGCGCCGGGGGAGCAGGCATTACTATGGATTGGCGCTATATGATTCACTAGTTATTAACCGGCTACAAACAGACCTCACATGTTTTTGTCTGTCTGTTGGCTGTGTAGTTTCTGTTCTGGGTCGCTAGCGAGCCGTTTTTCAGCTTTGGGTTTTTTCATTGCGACTGTTCGCGCATTCATTGGTTCGCTCCATACTGAACGAACATAATCGCTGTTCAACGCTTCCGGGCTGAAACAGACAGACCATGTAGGGAAGCATGCGATTTAGCTGCAAACTTCCCTCTTATACACTATACCGAGCATATATCCACAATTGGCTTATCGAAAACAAAACGAGCTCGTTATCAGTCATTTGTCGGTTCTCAACAATCGCGCCGAGTAGCTTTTGGTACCCTGTGTAGAGCCCCATATGAAAGCTTTCCTAATTAGGGCACTCTCTCGGACAATTGGCAGACTGGTAAGTCGTAAACTATCTACGAGCAGCAACTGATGAAGCGAAGTAGGTCCTTCAGAGTCGAGCTTGTGCTGTTTCTGTTCGGGGCCTGTACTTCCAGAGAACAGGACGCTCTCCGATTCGGTTAGCCACTTTGTCTGCACGAACACAGTAACAATAACACATGGGACTTCATTATAGAATCGATAGGAGGACTTTAAAACTCTCGTACGCGGTGTTCCTGAGCCTCCGAATGGTCGTACTGTCATACCCGTTCGTGACACTGCTGTGTTTGTTGACTAGAGATTTCTTTCCTCAGCATTTCATCATTCATGTCGTGCTCCAGATGATCCTGCTTTGAGGTTGGCGAGTCATGACCGAAAAAGTCTGTGGAGGTAGTTATTATCCCTACCGCTTCACAGTGCAGATCATGTATATCGGGGTTAGGGTTAGGGCTTTGTTTTGCTACCTTTCTACCTTTCTCCAAGAACTTTTGCTTCAGTCAACTCGTCATATTGTAGCTTAATATTATAGCATCATATATAGACTGCTATTAATTGCCACTGCTCACTCAACTGGAATGCACCCAACGACTGGTCGACATGCAGGGCGCGTGTTATCAGCAATAAGGAGGAACGAGCAGCCCCATAAATGAAGACCGTCTGCTCAAAGAGAGTAACGAGAGCAAGAGCATCAAAAGAAGGGGATTCTTTATCCATCTCTCTTTTCTATGGTTGGAAAGAAGACTACTTCGTACTTATGTTATAAGTTATTTTATAACGCCATGAGGATCCGTGGATGCACATTCCCACATCCGCGCTGCCGGGGGGTAAGAAGAAGACATGCACGAGCCGCTCGGAGGGGTCGGACACGACATTATTGGCTGTCACGAATTCGTGTAATTCTAGCCATCTTCTTTTTCGTTCCGGGGTGCAAGACAAGAGGGGGGGTTTTTTTTTATTATCATCAGTTAGTCTTCTTTCCTCGGGTCTGCTCGGTGATGGTTGCAGGGGAAGACAAAAAAATTGTGTGGTCGGTTACTTGCATTGCATGTAACACGCATACACACATATGCTAACAAAGCATGCATATACGTCAAGAGTACGACGCTTGCTACGTCAATCTCGTAACAGCCTTCCCTTCATTTTGAAACGCCCTGTCTATGATGGATTGCATCTCTTGTTGATTCTCCTATTCGTCCCTTCACTCTAGGGCCGCCGAGTTGGCTAGGAAGATCCAGGGCCCCGACGAGACCGGGGCCAGACAGTTCTATGAGGCGGTCTCGAACGTTGAAATAGAGCATGGTTAAAAAATGGACAAGAGAAAAATTAAGAATCAGACATTCCCGTATATAGGGCGGCCGAAAAAGGAAATCAGAAGAAAAAACGAACCGCAACAAGATAAGCAAATCGGGTCGTGACATGCATACTACTAGTTCGTAGACATCCAGACTAACACGGCATATCGCGGGGATGATGGAGAGAGACAAGGCAGATAGATGGTACAGATTACTGCTTGATATAGCAAGTTACTCACCTCTCTCGAGTCTGTAGTGCCGATAGAGGTGGTACAACTTACAAGGCCATGCGTTCATATTGGGTTCACAGGCAGGCAAACCTGACAAACTTCTTACTTGAGCAGGAGAGAGAGAGGATGAGACAGAATCAGATGAGAATGCATATCTTAGCTAAAAGTACAAGTCGATATGAACAGGCAGAACAAGGCGCCTAGCGGATACCGGCCACCAAACCAATAAAACAGACTTTGAGTTCAATAAGTACATTGCTGCATGTGTACAAAATATTTAAAAGATAAGAACAGAAGTAGAAAAAATGTACCGCCAATTCGTGTGCTGGTCGTGAGTTCATCAGGGGTTCGTAAATCGATGCAATGCAATTGGCAAAACGCGCATACACACCGCGTCTATTATAGGACTTGCCCTTTTCTAAAAGTTTTTGGTCGTTAAAAGTCATCATAAAAGAAAACGCATTAACCGAGTAACACGTCGCATAAAGTAAAGTCGAAAAAAAAGGCCACTTGACTCAAGGAACCAAATCCCGAATAGCCCAACGCCAGCCATCTCCAAGCCTATGCCGTTCGGACGTAACCCATTTAGTCACTTTTCGTTTCCACCGGTCTTCCTCGGCCCGCTGGCGTTTGACAAACTCAGGCCCAACGTCGAATTCCTCGGTGATTGGCCATTCTTCTGATGAATCGCCACTTGGATCGTCAAAGATATCATCCCCTGCAGCGCCAGCACCACCGGTAGCACTAGTAGTAGTGCCGGTAGCAGACGTCTCTGAAACATTCCTTCGATGATGTTTGGGCGCCGACCTATCCTGGAGATCGTCAAGTCCCGCAAAGACGTCTTCGAGCTCGTCGTGGACGACAGCCATCTTGTCTGCGTCAGGCTGCGCAGATGCGAGTTTCAGCCAGCACATACGCTGAGGATCAAACACCATTCCGTTGACGACTTGGGCACCCTTGATTGTCCCAATGTTCGTGATGAGTGCTGGCGCGACTTTGGGGGATTTGGGCGCATTGACGACATCAAACTCTACAATTTCATTCTCATTGCCTTCCCATCGATACGTGTTAGGATTATACTGCATGCCTTTGACGTCTACAAGGGAAAGTTAGACTTGGGTCAATAATAACATAACAAACAGACCAGCTGAACTCACTTTTCGCTTCACTGACTCCAGACCCCATTGGCCGGATCAACTGCGGTCTAGATCCTCCTGGTCGCGATGCCTTGCCCTTCTTGCTCCTTGCAGTCAACATGGAGTCGCTTTGTCGAGGGGGCTGTTGTCCTTTCCAGTTGGTGCTCAACGGAGCGAGAGGCGTGCCTCCCGCTTCGCGACTCCGCGACGGAAGAGACAGAGAGGCGATTCTCTGCTCTCTCGCAATTCTCGATGCGTTGGTATCTCTCGCAAATCGCGGCGTAAATGTGCTGCTGCTAGGTCGGATCGACGTAATTGGTGGAACTGGGGTCTCAGTACGTGACGCCATCGACACTGTCGTGGGAGACAGTGGCAGTCGACTGCGTACAGATCGGGGTGCGCCATGTCCTACAGGGGTTTTTACAAAACGGCTCTCTGCTAGGGCAGATGTCGGTAGATCATCAAAAGATTCCAATTCTGTTCCGTCCCCGTAGTTCCTTCGACGAGCTGGTCGCGTAAGTGTCCTCTTCGCAGTTACATTGGAACCCTCGCTGGCAGAATGGGCATGGTGCCGACTAGGAGTCTCTGAGCGTAGAGGATGCGAAAGCCGGGTGATTGACTTTTGCCCAATGGTAGAATCTGTAGAGTTCTCGGAGTCTGACCGACGGAAATGCCGGGAATACTTGATGCTCACGTGATGAGACTGGTTTTGTGATGCGCCAGCAGGGAGAAAAGGCGCTGCAGCTCGGTGGTTGGCAAGCCTGGAATCTGTCGTGGATCTATCAACGGGTGTCTTTGGTCGAGCATACCCAGGAATCATTGTTGCTCCGTCTTGTCTTGACGACGGCCTCTGGAAAGGCGTCGACGCATGGGCTGATTCTTCCGAGGCACGGATAGTTGGTACCGAGCGTTTTGCTTTCAGCAGTTGTGCATGGCTCGAAGTGTCATTAACAATGCCTTCTCTCGACATGCGAGAGCCAAGAGATCTTCGTCCCCCTGATGGAGTGACTGGCGGGGAGGTATGTATACTCCCCATAGACGATCGATTGGCATGCGCTGTAAGCCGGGACTGCGGTCTTCGGAAATGGATGAGAGGATTACCGCTTTCCGAGACAGGTTCCAGGCTAGTGTGGCTGCGATTGTGGCCAGAAAGTCGAGGAATTCGAGTACCCACGGATGGGTTCTTGTTCGTGAACGTGATTGTTTTCTCGGAGCGATTTGGAGTCATCGGACGATCAATTTTGCGCTTCACGTTCCGATTCACGTTCGCTTTCATGGAAGCGAACACATTTCCATCATCGACATCCAGATCCTCGAAGAAGTTGTTGCTATCGGCCGCTTTCTTTGTGCGAGGTAGAGTCTTCGGACTGATTTCGTCAGGATCTACCCGAAGGACTTTTCTCTTTTTCAAATTCTCCTCCAAATCCAGCGGACCATCTGGCAGGACCAATCCATCGAGACCATCATCCTCAGTCTCTGCCGTGAGACAGCTAGAGGCGCTGGGGCTGAATGCTGACACAGAAGAACTGTGTGTTGACCGTACATCTCGCTTTGCGTTACTGAAGCGTCCGCTGATGCTTCCATCTGCCCAATCAATATTGTCCCAAATGTCGTCGTTAATGCTGGGGATCGAATTGGCGCCAGGCGGCGGCGAAAGCTTGAGTATCATTTCGTTCGTGGGGAATTCAAAATCCTTCTCGAAATCGTCCGCATCTTTAACAACATTAACTGGCGGAGTGTGACTAGTCATAGAAGGAGTTTGAGGGCGATTGATGTTAGAACTAGTGGACTCATCGACCGGGAAATCCTGTGAGTCTGGTTTAATATCGAAATCCTCCAGACTATGGGAGGCATTTCTCTCATTGTTCTCTTGAGTGATGGTGCGCGACCCTCCAAAAAACTCATTATCGATCGAGTCTCTGGATTTGAACGGGCTCGTTGTGAATGGCGTATTGATCTGATGTATAGACTCGGGGAATGACTCTTGCTCTGGAGATTTCAGAGATAGCTCAACATCAGTAGCTGGGAATTCAAGATCCTCCGACCAATCATCAATAGCGCTCTTTTTATTGTGTTTGGTTTGAAGCTTTTTAATTGAACCGGAAAGAAGAGCCGATTTCGGGACGTTTTCAGGTATAGGGATACCGGCACTGCGGGCAGAGGCAATGGCCTCCTCGGTTGCTGTTTCATCATTGTCTCGAAGCAGCAACTGCCAGTCCTCATCGCCGGCGTTGGATTCGACATCGGAGCGGATAGAGAGGCGTGAAGAAATTGAGTCGCGATGGCCGGACCGGAGCATGGAGCCGGTGACAGAAGTAGTTGTGGAAATCGCATGGAACTGTGTATCGTCGAGACATTGCAAGTCCCCATCGTCGTCCCAGGATTCAATAGGCGGAGATGCGCCGGGCGAGAGGTGAAATGGATCTGGCTGCATCTTGCGCTGCGGCCGATATTTAGATTCTCAAAAGTAGAGTTGTTGAAGCATCCAGGTGAATAGTTTGTCGTCTAGTGAAGCTCTCGGTATCGGAATAGATCTGAGCTGCAGTCGAAAGGTGTCACAGCTAGCACAAGTTGACGAGAGACCATGCCTGAAAACAAGTAATCACTATGGCCAGCGCGGTGTGTAAATCGAAAGCCAGATATTTATACAGCATCGAACTCTTTCAGGGGGAAGAAACGAGGCTTTGTTCATTCATTCATTCAGTCGTTCATTCAGCAGCCGTGTTGAGGAATGCGAGGTCGTGCCGTAACGTAACTAATCTCCGAAATACCAGGGGGAGGGGAGACGCCGATTCCGAGACGAGGTTGACAGGACTGGGAGGCTGTACAGCGACAGGTATTCGCGATGCGGTTGAGGGGAATAGCTGAGCAAGCAGAGAATGCTATCGAGCGAGCGCTTGAAGTGGCTGGGAGGCACACGACGGAGGACGATGGACGAATTTGGCTGGCAGAGGTTGAGACTAGCTGACTATCGTATCGGTACGCCCGCCGTATGCGTATTGTCCGCTGGCGTCTTACCGCGGCGTTACGGCGGTTACCCGCGACGGACGTCGATACGCGGGGCTGGGAGACTGGTATTACCGATACGTATGATTACAAACACACGCGCGGCGCTTCACTAAGTGTTAGACCCTCTCAATTATTCTCGGAAATATAACATCAGCAATGAGAGTACAGTCAAATCGACACTGGCGACAGCAAGAAATAAATAAAATGACATCAATTTGCAATAGTATGTCCTTGTAATAACCACAAAGACAAGTAGTTACGCCGCGCGGTCATTGGTGGTACGGCCGCTCCGCCGTCTAGGCAGCCAGACGAGGCTGGTTAAGATAACATCATCTATAATTCCATAAGCCTCAAAATCAGAATCTCGGTCCAAAATATCATAATACATAAAAACAAAAATGACAGCGGAAAAGCAGAACAACTGGGTAATCCGCATCCCCAGGTCTGACGAGCTTAACGAATTTGTCCTCGTTCACATCTCCCCCAGAGGGAAAACACCCCTGGACCTGGCATTCATCGCAACCGAAGGCGAGAATCCATATGTAGGGTCATGTATGTCTCGTCGGCTTTCTATGCTACTCTGATGTGACTAACTCGACTGGCGGATAATGCAGTGCGACACTCACGGCTCAAAGATATTCGCTCCAAGAACTTCCAGGGCACAGAGCAGGAGTTTGAGCAAATCATCAGCTCTGTACTGAAAGTGAAGGCCAAGAATGCCACAGATACGGCAGCAGTACAGGAGCAACAGGCCGGCATCGATACAACAGCCACCATACGCGAGGGCAAAGGCGACGAGGGCAATGAGTTGGTGATTTCCGTCCGCAAGAGAATCGACAGTATCACCGTGAGTGTTTTCCAGTCTCTATATCAATATCAACATCAATATCAAAATAAAGTCAAGACAACTAACCCACCCCAGCAACGAGTCGCATCTCTCACTCTGCAGCAAAACGATGACCAAACCATCGAGCTCTTCGAATGGATGGGCCTCACACTATCACAAGCAGACAGCTACTCCCAACAAATATCCTCATTAACCACTCAGCTAGCCACAGCCGAAAAATCAATCCAAGAGCTGAAATCTACCCTCGATGATCTGGTGCAGAGTAAAAAAGACCATGAAAAGGTGCTAGTCACGAACTTTGCAAAGATTCTGAACGAGAAGAAACTCAAGATTCGGAATCAGCAGCGGCTGTTGGCGAGCGCGAATATTGATCCAGAGAAACGTACGTACGCTCCTTGCCACCCTATTCTTTCAAGGAAAATACAATGGTCTAGTATAATTAATGTTTCAAAAGTGCGCCAACTACAAGAAGCCGCCAGGCACGAGCCAGCGCAGAGAAGCCGCGAGCGGAAACGCAAGCAGCAACAGCCAACCTCCGCATCAGACTCGGACTCGGAGTTTGAGAAGATGGACATTGATGAAAGACCATCTCACCAGAAGACTGCTAGCAATTCAGAAGAAGATGAAGAAGACGAGGAAGAGAGACCCGAAACACCCCAACCTCTCGAAGAAGAGACCGAGTCCGAGGCGGAGGAGGCAACGCTATCCTCCTCTGGTAACCAGCAACAGGACGCAGAGCAGCAGGGCAAAGTAGACCGGCCAAATTTGGCAAAGAATGCGGCTGAACCGCCGCCGCCTCGGCGCGATTTGCCGTTCCTACGGCGGGGGAAGAAGGATGGTAGTACTACTGGTGAAATAGACAACAGCCGGGCGGCCAGTGACGAAGGAACGGCAGGAGAGACTGATGACGACGAGTTGTAGCTATTCATGACATATAGATGAATAAATAATTACTCAAAGTAGACTACTTGCATTTTGCATTCCCTTTATATACAAAAACACCTTCTAGCTGCTTTTTCAGTGCAGAATGAGAATCAAGTACAGAGAGATCCTCGATGGAGGTGGGTGAGGAAGGGGTGATGAGAAAGGATGATTCGTGTAGAAAATAAGAAATGCAGGAACATGTAGGAAATAGCAGACAAGGTTTCAATACTACTGTGACACATACTTAATTCAGAGCTAGTTTGGCAACTAGCAGCACAAAGGAGAAATCAACGCCAACCCTGTACGATACGATACAGTCTGACAGTTTTTATATCATAGGTTGCCAATGACAGCTTGTGGTGACATCTCGCCCGCAGCCATGAAGTTTGTTTCAGGATTGCCTGTAGCCTTGGCAGCTGAGCAACGTGCCATTGTGGGAGAGCTAGAGTGATACGTTAGTCCTGTTCCATGTACATCGAGTGACCAAAAATAAAAAGACATACCTTCGAGAGATAGAATCTGTGAAATAGAAATCTTCAATGACCGCCTTGAAAGGGCTTCCAGTAGGCTTAGAGCCCTTGTTCTGGTCAACCAGTTGGACCTTGGAAAGAGCCGCCACCGAGGTGGGCTCGGCCATGTCGTATCTGCGCAGGGCAGGGCTGATTTGTTCCATGCGGTCACGGAGAGCCTCAATATCGTCATATGGCAGAGGCGCGCCCAAGAACTCACTGGCTGCGCGAATGATCTTCCAGTCATCACGGGCAGCGCCGGGCATAGACGTAGCAGCACGTGTTACCTGGACACGTCCCTCAGTGTTAACGTATGTTCCAGACTTTTCAGTGTATGCTGCGCCTGGGAGAACAACGTCGGCCAGTTGCGCACCGCGATCTCCGTGATGGCCCTGGTACACAACGAAAGCGTCCTTGGGAATGTCGCTGGCGTTGATCTCGTCCGCACCAAGTAGCCACACAATCTTTGCCTTTGCGTTTGCGACTTCTGGCGAAGGAGTTGTGAAGCCAACTTCGTACGCACCCGCACGGGATGCGGCTCGTTGCAATACATTATAACCCTGCCATTCAGCGGTTCTAAATGTCGATGCATGTTTCTCCACGAACTGACCAACCATCTCAAACACAGACTTTGCATCGGCATGCTCTGCAATGGCACTTCCCACGATGATCAAGGGTCGCTTAGCAGAGGCAAGCTTCTTCCCAAACTCGCCCGAAAGAGCAGACTGGAGGCTGCTGACATCTGTTCCCAAATGTTGGAAATCAAAAGTGCTGTCAAACGACTCTCCAACAAGACCGATTTCAAGGTCAGAGCGCAGCCACTGTTTCCGGATGCGAGCGTTGAGCACTGCAGCTTCATGTCGAGGGTTTGTACCAACAAGGAGAATGGCATCAGCCTCCTCCACGCCGACGATCGACGAGTTGAACAGATAATTCGATCGCACGTCGGTTCCGTGAGCGATTGGTGAGCTGCCATTCGGCTGGTCCAGAGCGAAGTTGTCCGAACCAAGCTTGTTGGCCAAGTCCTTCATCGCAACAAGAGTCTCGGTCTCTACTAGATGACCCGCCACAGCCTTGAACTCGTTGGCCTTGGGGCTCAGTCTAGCATGCGCAGAAGCGACTTCGGTCAAGGCCTGCTCCCAGGTTGCCGGAACAAATTTTCCTTCCCGGCGGATAAGAGGCGTGGTCAGTCGTTGGGTCTTCAAGCCGTCGCATGCAAATCGAGTCTTGTCATTGATCCATTCTTCATTGACGTCGTCATTGAGTCTCGGGAGGATTCGCATCACTTCCATTCCGCGAGCGTCGACGCGGATGTTGGAGCCCAAGGCATCAAGCACATCAATCGATTCGGTGTGCTTCAATTCCCATGGACGGGCTCGGAAGGCGTATGGCTTGGAGGTAAGGGCACCGACGGGGCACAGGTCGATGATGTTGGCGGACATTTCAGAGTTGCTAATGTTCTGTTCCAAGTATGTGCCGATTTGCATGTCATTTCCTCGCCCAGTAGTGCCTAGCTCCGGCGCTCCGGCGAGATCGTTCATGAAACGGACGCAACGCGTGCAATGGATGCATCGGTTCATCGAGGTCTTGACCAGAGGACCAATGTTCTTATCTTCGACGGCACGTTTTCCTCCTGTCTCGTGGAAGCGGCCGCGATCGGCACCGTAACGCATGGACTGATCTTGGAGATCACACTCGCCTCCCTGGTCGCAGATGGGGCAATCGAGCGGATGGTTGGCAAGCAGGAACTCCATAACGCCTTCTCTGGCCTTGTGTACCAGTGGGGAATTCGTCTTGACGACCATGCCGGGCTGCACCGGCCACGCACATGACGCCACGGGTTTCGGGGCCTTTTCCACCTCTACCAAACACATACGGCCTATTTAGTTAGCACGTAGCTTAATAACCAATGAGTACCATATCACTTACAATTTCCTGCAATCAAAAGTTTTCTGGAGTCGTCAGTACGCCTGAAAGAAGACAGAATTAGAAAAAGTACGAGCGAGCTTACTCATGGTAGCAGTATCTATCAAAAAATTGTCAATCAGCAAAACCCTTTTCTGTCACGACTACGATCTTCCGTACCTTGGGATCGTGGAACCGGCTTTCTCGCAAGCCTGAATCAGCGCCGAGCCCGCTATGCACCGTGTCAGTAAGACGTATTCCTGTCTCCCACGCAGGCCGGGGATTAAGTACCTTCGATCGAGACCTTCTTGCCATCTGCAATTGGCGGATATATCATATCAGTAATTCGGCCACACCCAGCAATTGGCACGGAACAAGAGCACTTACCAATAGTCAGCTCGACTTCGGCGCTGCGAGGCGGCGTGGTGGTGAAGGAGCGAAGACAGGCTCTGCTGGCGCTGGCATTGGCGAAGTGTCTTGAGCGGGCGGCCGCACGGAGCAATTGCGGCCGCATTATGGCGAGTGCGAATACTGGAGGAGAGCAGAGAAAAGAAATGAAGCTCTGTTGCAGAGGCAGCAAGCGACGTGTGGAAAGCAGCAGCAGCAGCAACAGCAGCAGCAACGATGGAAGGCACGCACTGAACGCAGTTTGGAAGGAGCCGACCCGAAACCCGGTCTGCCAAGACTCGCGCAAACTACAAATCAGCGGGCCGTGATTGGTCCGGCTCTCGGCGCGAGTTGTTCCGCCCACTCAGGCATTTTCCTTCGTTCTTCGCTCCTTCTCTTCCTCTCCTTCTCTTCTTTTCTCATATTAAAACTCATTCACCGGATGTGATTATTGTAGGCGGTAGGAAGCCGTTTCTTCTCCTCGAAGACCGGCCCCATGTCTACCTCCTCTACTCATGATCCGAGATTGAACCTCACTCAGCTCCGAGCTGGAGCGGTCGATGGCGCCCTGCGCGTCCCATGACGATTAAGTTCCTTACCGACGGCAGCAACATTCATTCTTTCTATCTACGTATATTTACGTATGTCTATCTACGAAGATAGAATCACTCTCGTGGCGTCATGTATTTTGCGATAGCTCTTCTATCTAGAAAAATGGGACGGCATATAACCCGATACATACGTATATACATACATGCACACAGACTACGTCCGATCATCCGGCGCGTACTTGGCCGTCCAGAAATTCCGCACATGTTTTTGGAGCCCCAGCTCCGTAATCTGGTCAACCTCGCGTGGTGTCAAGCTGAACCGGACTGTGCGTAGATACTCGGTGAGGCGCGATTCCTTGCTGCTCGTTGTAATAGCCACCAAGCCGCGGTCGATAGCCCACCGGATCGCAATATCCCCGTCACTGACGGCATACTTCTTGGCCAGTGCGGCCAGCACTGAGTCTACCGGTCCGCCCGGAGCGTGGACGATGGGCGCCAGAGGTCCGTAGGCAGCGGCGAGGATTCCCTTCTCTTTCTGGAATTCGAGTAGCTCCCCGTGCTGCAGGTAAGGGTGAAATTCAATTTGGTTGATCGCGGGAGCAATCTTTGCTGTCTTCAGGGTAGCCACGAGATGCTTCTTGACGTAGTTGGAGACGCCAATGACTCTCGCTTTGCCGGCTTCCTGGACCTTCTCCATGTCCGCCCATTTCTCTTGCAGTTCCTCGTCAGACTTTGCAAAGAAGGGGGAATGGATGAGATATCTACGTCACGCCAATCCTTGTCAGCAAGTGTGTCCTCCTACAGGAGAAGAGAGACTTACAAATCCACGTAGTCTAGCTGCAATTTCTTCAAGCTCGCGTCGATCGCCTTGGGTATGTCGGCAATACCTGAACTGACTTTCGTGGTCACGAAGAGCTTCTCTCGCGGGACCCCGCTCTCCTTAATGGCAAGACCCAGCTCGGCCTCGTTCTTGTAGCTCTCGGCTCCGTCCAGGTGGTAGTAGCCCAGCTTGATAGCCGACTTGATAGTCTCGACGAGTTCACGGTCGACCGCGGTGTCGTCTGCGCCTTTAGACCGTGCTGTGCCTGTACCATAACCTAGCTAATGCGTTGTCAACTCTGAAGTCTGCCTTGTACAGAAAGAAAGAAAGAAGAAGCAGCGGACTAACCACCGGTATGGAGACGTCTGCGGTCAGCTTCACGCTGGGTATGTCAGCTACGGTGGTGGCCATTGTGCTCCGAGTGTTTCGCGGAGAGAAGTTAAGATCTTGATGTCGGAATTTGACAGGTTGTGTTGCGTGTAGGAAAGGAGATCTCACGAGACTGATTCTCGTAGCAGTGCGTGCGACAACGGACATATAAAAGAATGGGGATTCGTGGTATGGTCGGAGGTCTTTTATGATTCATGAGCAGACCGGCGGGTACTCCGCGACTTATCAACTCGTGGGGCTCTATCAAATGCTGGGAGAGACCCCCTCATTCCACGCATTGGCCGCTGGAGTTATGCTACTAACCTAGCTTGAAATCAAGCCGAGCGTCAAGTTGGCGTCGTTGCAGCTGTACCATCTGAAGATGTCATGTCGTGATTGGCGTGGCGAGAGCCGCCGCCATACGTCACGTCATCCGCGGAGTCTGTAATTTGTCTGCACATTCACAACCACCCTAGGCATCGACCACAGCCGGATATACATGGCTGCACTACCTCGTCTAGAATTTCAACAATCAATCACCCATGTCAACTGCTAACTATCAGCAGTCAATTGTCATCCGGCCAATCTAATTCATGTCTGTCCGACCCCTCACCTCGCCGCGCATCATCCAGAACCGCATCCACCAAATGGCCGCGCACCTCGGCGCGAAAGCCGGGCACAGCACCCTGGCCACCATCCCCAAATCCAATGTCTTCACCTCCAAGCTCGCCCCCGACCCTGCCTTTGAAACACCCAAGTCGTCGCACGATGCGCCGCGGGAAACCCTGGGGCCGCGCCTCGTGAAAGGCGCCATGTATACCTATGTGCGGCCCGAGCCTGCGGAAGACCCGGAGCTGCTCGGCGTCAGCCCGCGGGCGTTGGAAGATATTGGGCTGCAGTCGGGAGAAGAGAATACCGACGAGTTTCGCAGCTTGGTGGCTGGAAATAAGATCTTCTGGAATGAAGAGGAGGGGGGAGTCTATCCTTGGGCTCAATGTTATGGAGGTACGTTACGTATCCTTGCCCTTATGTATCTGGAATGTACTGACAGAGACCAGGATGGCAATTGTTAGTGTGACACTGTTAAGCTTAGACGTCTGTGGACGCGGCAAGCTGACCCGTTCTAGTGGCTCTTGGGCAGGTCAGCTTGGAGATGGCGTACGTTCTTCCTCTGCTATTGCACTTCATGTTCTACTGCTAACACCTCCAAGCGCGCCATCAGTCTCGGCGAACTGACAAACCCTCGCACCAACGTGCGCTACGAACTACAACTCAAAGGCGCCGGACGAACGCCTTATTCCCGCTTCGCAGACGGCAAGGCCGTTCTACGCTCGAGTATTCGCGAATACGTCGTGTCTGAAGGTTTGATCTATAGATAGAATAAACTCTATGAATTCCGGCTGACAACTGAAATCGCAGCTCTCCATGCCCTCGGTATCCCAACCACAAGAGCACTATCGCTCACACTGCTACCGCAATCCAAAGTCCTGCGCGAGCGCATCGAGCCCGGCGCTATAGTCGCTCGGTTTGCGCAGAGCTGGCTTCGCATTGGATCATTCGATATCCTCCATTCTCGCAACGAGCGGGACATGATCCGCAAGCTCGCAACGTACATTGCCGAAGACGTTTTCTCGGGCTGGGAGTCTCTACCAGGCGTGGTCACTCTGCCAGACGAAGAGGGTGGCAGCGGCCGTAACGACGACATCGACAACCCGAAGCGCGGGGTCCCCGCGTCGGAAATACAAGGCAAGCCGGGCCAGGAAGAGAACCGCTTTGCCAGGCTGTACCGCGAGATTGTGCGGCGCAACGCAAAGACAGTCGCCGCCTGGCAGGCATACGGGTTCATGAATGGAGTCCTCAACACTGACAACACCTCCATCTTCGGCCTGTCGCTGGATTACGGACCGTTCGCATTCATGGACAATTTCGACCCATCATACACGCCCAACCACGACGACCACTACTTGCGGTACTCATACAAGAACCAGCCCTCAATCATCTGGTGGAACCTGGTTCGTCTCGGCGAGGCATTCGGCGAGCTAATCGGAGCCGGCGACCACGTCGACGACGAGACATTCGTCAGCAAAGGCGTTACTGAAGAATTCGGGCAGATCCTCATCGCCCGCGCCGAGGCACTCATCACCCGAGCCGGTGAAGAGTACAAAATAGTCTTCAAAAACGAATACGTACGGCTGATGGGCCGACGACTGGGGCTGTTAACATCACAAGAATCCGACTTTCAGGTCCTATTCTCCGAGCTGCTCGACACCATGGAGCAGTTGGAGCTGGATTTCAACCATTTCTTCCGCCGGCTTTCGGACGTGAGTATCGATGACCTGGCGACCGACGAACAGCGACAGACTGTCGCCAAGCTGTTCTTCCACAATGAGGGAGTCAGCGGGGTCGGGAATACGGAGGAAAGCGCACAGAAACGCATTGCGCAGTGGCTAGAGTCGTGGAGAGATCGAATCCGCGAAGACTGGCAGGGGAAGAGTGATGCAGAGAGGAAGGAGCTGATGAAATCCGTGAATCCAAAGGTGTGTACCCTTTTTTCCTTCCGCAGGCCAGTATGCGGTTCAATTTTCAAGCCCTCACTGACAATTGTATGGCCAGTTCCTCCCCCGCTCCTGGATCTTGGATGAAATCATCGAGCGCGTCGAGCGCAAAGGCGACCGTCAGATTCTAGGCCGCGTGATGCAAATGGCTCTTAGCCCGTTCCAGGATGCCTGGGGGCTGGACAAGGAGGAAGAAGAGCGGTTCTGTGGCGACGTGCCTCGGTTCAAGAGGGCTATGATGTGTAGTTGCTCGTCGTGAGCACGCACAGCCATACCAAACTATACATGTACACGTACATACTAGTAGGTAATACAGTACTATATATAATATACAACGCGTCTGGCTGATTAAATGAATTATGTATTCATTGCCCTCTCAACAACCAATCAATCTCCGAATCTCTCTTTTTCTCTTGATATTATCAAATGGTATGATGATGACATGACGAAAAAAGTTCGTGCGGGGGGATATTGCTTTTCTGAGAAACACGAGAAATACATGAATGAAAAGACGTAAAAAAATAAAAGAGAAAGATTTTTTTGTAAAGTTGACCCCTTCTTCAGACCGTTCAAGACCGTTCAGATTCGTGGAAAAAAAAGTTTCATGCATGCGTACGGAAGACATTAAACGAAAAGAATAGTAGCACTGCCACTAATTGGGGCAGGCAGATTGCACATGGCCGGGTTGCTTGCACTTGTAGCAGACACGCTCGCCGTTAGCCTCAGTAGGGCAGTCGCGAGAGACGTGGCCGACTTCGCCGCCTGTCAGGAGTTAGCATTTATATAAATAACATAGACATGATCTAATAGGACATAAGAGGCATACAGTTGTAGCACTTCTGTCCCTGCGTGCAGTCACGAGCCATGTGGCCGTATCCGCCGCACGAGTAGCAGGTCTGCTGGCGACCACCGAAGCCACCGCTACCGCCATAGCTGCCGCCTTGGGAGCAGTTGCGAGCAATGTGTCCGACTTGGCCGCACTTGTAGCATTCCTGTCCAGAGCCGCCCGACGAGAAGCCGCCAGCGCCGCCGTAGCTGTTGCCCTGCTGGCCGGGCTGTCGGCAGTCGCGCGAGATGTGGCCGGTCTGACCGCAGCGGTAGCAGGACTTTTCCTTGGGGGGTTGGGTGCATTCACGGCTGACGTGTCCCTGGCCTGGAGGGGGTTAGCTCCCTGACTCGACAATCCATAAGACGGAGTGCGACAAACGTACCACCGCAGTTGTAGCTATCAAAACCAATTAGCAAGCCGCATAAAGTCAACGAGCATCAAACTAACCAGGTAGGGGTGCCTTTCTTGGGGCAGTCGCGAGCCTGTTTCAGGTCCGGTCGGTCAGTTTGACTGGGATTTTTGGCATGCAGTATTGAAATCAATGATTAATTACCTGGTGAGAAGGTTCGCCGCCTAGTTTTTTGGATGACATGTATCAGCTAAGAACGCACCAAGTGGCGGGCGAGAACATTGACGATGATGCTGCGAGACAGCGCAGACGCAGCAAACAAGTGAAGTAGCAAACAAGATGGGTTCAGGCATGCCAAGCAGGAAAGCCCGACTCCTCGCCAGACAGACAGTAGGTAGAATTTCAGACATCGATTGGCAGTACCAATGGACGACGCCTTTTTTTTTTTTCACGGCCAAGACGGCACTCGCAGTGCAGTTGTTCTCGCCTTGACAGTTTTGCGCAGAAAAAACTCACAATTGAAACAGCCACGGCTTCCAGATTGGTTCTCCATTGTGTCGAAGTGCGGTCGCGGTGAGAGACGAACGTAGATAGGGTATGCTAGAAGGCAAGCCAATTATTAGAAGAACGGTCGTCGATATTGCAGAGCGATAATACGATAAGCCGACGCAGAAGGAAGGCGAAGATTCAGACAAGACTGAGAAAAGAGGGGCCCGCCGTTTTGCGCAGAGGCAGGCCAGACCGCCAGAAACCCACAAAAAAAGGAACACTCACAGGATGGCGGAAAATTCCAGGTATATATATTCGAGCTGTTCGACGCAGAGGGCTGCAGGGTGGATGTAGATGTGAAGGTGAGTGAAAAGGTGCTTGGCGACAGAATTGCGAGAAGGTGTGTCGACAGAGCGAGTGTGTGGAGACACGCCGATATTTTTTTTTTTTTTTTCCTTTTCTTGCCCGCCCCAGGCAAGACGGCGGTGGGAAGCCGGTTTTCTGCCGCTTAGCTGTCAACGCTCTCTGCTGTCAACGCGCGAGTCGCTCTCTGTGTCTGTCTGTCTGTCTGCCTGCCTGGCACGGTCTGCAAATAAACGATCCATTTTGACTGCATCGCCAAACAGCCATCTGTTCCTTCTTTTGGTAAGACGCGCAGCCCTCAGCGCTCAGCCAGCGAGTCGCCTGTCCTGACTTGACCAGCTCCTCCCCTTTTATTTCCCTTTCACTCGCATCTCTCAACACATACAGTTTCTGTCCTGGTTATACTCTCATTGTAATGATCCAGAAAATCTTCTGTCGGTGTTGTTCACGGCCGACATCGACCCGCGTGAACCTCTGTATATGCGTGTGTATATAGATATACCCCTCCTGCCAGCCTGGCTTCACGCGCGCCGAGATAAGAGTACGATCGCTCGCGCATAGTAGGGATGGTAGGATACATTTCGTCGCAGGTAAATTGTAGGTCGCTCTCGCAGCCCCGCAACGCAGAGGACTACGTAGGGTTTTATTCCCGGTCGCAGACGAACCGTAGACGCAGGTATAGCTATAAGCCGAGAGAAATAGAGAGATAAAGGATAAAGAGAGAGCGCTATATTCAGAAAAGGACAGACAGAGAGAAAGAGAAAAAATCAAAAAGATAGGGAGATTGTCGAAAGAACAGAGCCAACCTGAGGAGGGGGAACTGGAGACTAAAACCCCCAAACTTCGACAGGGATAGTGCATGACATGGACATTTTTTTCGCTCGTCGGTTCAACAAATTCCCCGAAGGTCCTTGGGCTGTCCTGGTAACTGAATACTAATCGTAATGTTTTTCTGCGCAAGTTACTCACAATCACAGCTAAATAGTTAAGTTTGTTCGTTGCTATTTGTTACTCGCAAGGTCCCCCCTGTCCGCAAGGTAGGAAGGGGGAGCTCCCTCTTATCATCATTTGTAACAGTCTTTCTAAAGGTGAAACGTTATATGTAGTATGTACATATCAGTGTAAGACAGACATCTAGAGAGAAATATATATAATTATTTACGTGAAATCATAACACTCGAGAAACTGCGCCCGCAGCCCTCGATCCCGGAGAACAATCACCTGCTCGTCGTCAAACCCAACCCAACTATCGTCATCGCCTGTCTCCGTCGTCGTCGACGACGACGACGACAAAACATGGCGGCTCCAGTCCTTTGCCCCAGACGTTGTGTCTAGGGAGTAATACGTGTCGGAAGCCCTGTCTGATGTCGTTATGCGCACGCTCGATTCGCCTCGCGTAGCCTTGCTGCGCGAATTGAGATGTGAGAAAGAAGACGACGACGTCGACGAGACGGCGCTTTCCAACTCCCAGATTCGAATCTCGTTTCCCCGCGGACTGATCGACACCGCTTTACCCCGGTCGCCTACCTGCACGCTCGAAACGGATGACGTGTGTCCCCAAAGGCGGCGACTGTCGCGGATGAGGAGTTTGTCGGACGACGAGAAGACGAGATACATTGTCAACGTGTTGTCACTGTGAGAGGTGAGCAGGAAAGGGTGGGAATATGAGAGCGAGGTCGGCGCTTCCTTGTGCTGGATTATACTGTTTTGAGAAGCCAGATTTGCAAAGTCCCTGTTCGTAGGGCTGCGGCTATTCTCGCTGGCATGCGAGTTCAAGAGAGGAGGGTCAACACGGGCAGTCACGGTCGTGGCGAGGCGGGACGTCATGTTTCCCCCGTCCTTGTTGAATCTGAGCTCCTGTATCCCAATGGTCCAGCCATTGCTGATGTGAAAGAAACTGTATGCTATCGATGCGATAACCTCCGAGTCCGTGCACCGCAGTGATAACGACATCGGCGCAAATGTGTTGTTGGATTCCAAGGAAGCGAGTAAACGAGGCGCATCATCTTGTTCATGTGGAGATATACGAGACGGGGTTTTGTATAGTTTAAATAGCTTATGTTGCGATATGGTGAGTACATATGGGGGAGCCGACGCGATGGCAGTAATGGCAGAATTGCTCGTAGACTTTTGCGAAAAGCACAACTGGAATTTCGCCTGATCCACATCCAAATGATACACCCTGAAATAACCATCGTCAAACCCCACTGTAATCTCAATACACGAAGATGAAGCAGGCGCTCCCCTAGTCACAAACAGTGCGGTAGGCGTGTCGGTTGCGTTCGGAAACGGCAAAGCCGTCAACTGTTTCTTGGGACTTTTGGTAGACCAGGCGCGCAGTCCATGTTCTTTATCCGCGGTGACGACCACACTCGAGAACAACTTGATCAATATCTGCGGCAGCGGTGGGCGCGACACTTCCAGCTCGTCCAGTCGACATGTGCCTTTTGACCAGTTGTGGCGAAGTCGGTATTGCGTCTTCCAGTGGATTAATCTGCTGTCGTCCGCCGCCAGGTGGCTGTGGCCCAGCCATTTTGACACTCTAGGTGAGTAGACGGTGCCGGTCGACAACCTCAAGTGCTTTGGGTGAGGCACGGAGCGTGCTCGAGGCAGCACCCATCGCGCAAAGTATCGTCTTTTCCAGAGCTCCGAGTCGCCGGCAAGCGCATGGAACCGCTTGGACAGTCTGTTGCGGCGTTAGTACACATTCGGCGGAATGCAGCATTCAAAAGAGAAGAGAGGAGAAAAGAAAATACCTTTGGCAAGTGACGAGAGCGTCGATAGGCAGGAATGAGAGTACCTGCAGGAGGATCTCGTCGCTTAGTTTCGAGAGATAATCGGGGCCCCGCTGTTGGCGCTTGGAGGACCGATCTGCCGACTCGCTCCGGTACCGTTTGGGCATGCCGCTCCTCAGAGAGAAGTAATGATACGGGGTAAATATAGCTGTACAGAAGAGTTGTGATATGCCGGGATGAAGGCCAGGCGAAGCGGAAGTGCTGCCCGAGACGATAAGCGATAAGCGATAGCGATAGATAAGCGCGCCCGATAAGACGGCCGATAAGCGCTAATCACTGCACGCGTCGCGCGTTGTCTTGCTGTCTCTTGCTGCTCTGTGAACAGATGGCATTAAATGAGATATCAACATGTCCACTCCTTACGCCGATCTCCTTCCCGAAGGCAGGGAAAATATGAGGAGGCTTGATGCTCGCCATGAATCTGTCACCGACCTTCTCCAGCAGGCTTTTGCAGAAATGCGCCGCCAGACCTACTATTACAGCAAGCAAATCAAGAGCCTCGAGCGGGAGAATCGATCCCTGTTGCGACAGCATGAAACTGATGAGTCCCGCATACGGAGTCTACAAGCTGAAGCTGCCCAATTGATGAAGCCCAAAGAAGAGATAGACGATGAGTCTCTGGTCGTGAAGCTCCAGTTGTTGGGTCACAATTATGACCCAGAAACCCTGACAAGGAGCGTTCGTCACCTGCAGGACCAGTCTCCAGATTCGGCTCTTCCTCATTTGCAACGTCATTATCGGGCGCTCTACGAGGAAACCACGACATTGGTCAAAGTCTCGCAGTCTCTTCGAAATCAAGTCAAGCTTCATAAAGAAAGAGCAGCCCAGTGGCAACGCTGGTCGTCCAAGCTGAGCCCCAGTTCGACAACTCTGGAGGCTGCTGCAAATTTAGACAGACAGCCAGAAGCAGCATCCCGAGTAGAACCGCCTGCCGTCACTACTCCAGAAAGTAGTGAGCTCACAAGGAGGGACGGGGGCGACCACAGCTCCCGTCCCTCTCTCGCTTCAGCCCGCCTCGCAGATGTCGGAGATGCAGCTGCCGACGACTCTACGGCATCCAGCACTTCCTCAACGGCATCCGCTTCTTCTCCAGATGAGAACAATCGTCATATAAAAACCGAGAGCGATGACCAGGCTTCTATTCGCATCAAGGATGAGCCCCTCTCACAGAGCTCTGTTCACCCATCATCTCCCGTCCAAGCAGTGCAGCCTTCCGGATCTCAAGACCTCGATGAAGTTGGGAATGTGGTGGTTACACCCAGGAGCCGAAAGTTTGCCGTGTTCGAAGACGACGAGTCTACGCCACAGGAACTATTTACTAGAAGTCTACAAAGGGGAAACCGCGGGGTTTTCGAGCCTAAAGATACTAATCAGACCATCCACTACATCAAAGCTCGAGACTCCTCTTCCTCCTATAAACGAAGAAGGACCGGTGATAGCGGAGCGTCTGCAATCTCAAGCGTCAGCGAAGACGGAGAAGACGGGTACAAGCCCGTCAACGCCAGAAATGACATGGAGACCCCTTGCAAGCTCTCAACTCGGAATCCAGAGGCACATCGTCGTCTAGACGATCTTTTGTCAGCCCGTCCACAGAAGCACAACCCCGCACTTGACCCGTCCCTTGCACGCACTCCGGGGCATTCGACGACGTCTTCCGCGAGGCGCAACCGTACATCATGCACACCTTTACCTCGGACGACGCCGTCGAGTGGTACCAAGAGGGCGATTGATGACTGGACGAAGCCCAAAAGCGGACGACCTGCCAGAAAGAGGATCGCCTCCGAAGCCAATACAGACAGCGCGGAAGACTGGGATGCAATCATGCAGTCCGTCCCCTACAGAGACTTACCCGTCGACTGCCTTGACCTCGGCTGCTTCAAACCCAACCCGGCCAAGAACCAGGGCATAGACTACGCCTTCAGCGAGGTGGTACGCAACCACGACCAGCGAAAATGTCTCCCTGGGTGTATGCGCGCCGACTGCTGCGGCGACAAATTCCGCGCCATGGTGCGAGCGGGCGGCGTCAAATATGAAGAAGACACACACCGAGCATTACTCGAAGATTTTCTCGGGGATGAGAAACACACATTGGCACGGCTGACACCTGTCGAGCGAAATAATCTTCTCGTTGAGGCTAAAGCGAGACAGTTGGCTAATCAGTTTGGCAAGCATAGATATTCTTTTGAGCGGCCTCGGTCGCCCCCGGGCTTCTGGCGTACGGACATGCCTACTACGCAAGAACTGGCCGCGGACCGCATTGAGGCTGATCGCATGGTGCGTGAGAGGGTCTTGGCCAGATACCATGAGGCAATACGGCCTGATGGCCTTTGGAAATTTGCTGATGAGATTTAATCTATTTGTTTATTACTGTAAAGTAAGATAATAGATACCAAGACTAATTGGACATATATGCACTTGTCGCTACCAAGTAGGCTGGTATATCTAATCCATCACCGGTTCGTTTTAGGTAGATACTAGGTAGAATGGAGAGCCTTTGCATTCGCACTAAAGTATAGGAAAACCAACTTGGGCAAAAACTATACCAAGGCTAAGTTATGTTATGTCACATCACATCATCGTTAGCGGGATTCTCATGAACCATAAAACTCATTAACCATGTCCCTGTTTTCTGTGCCAAACTTAGAGACAGGCATTTTTCCTTGATTGTTCGTTTTGTATCATTAGGCTTCAGGTCATCATGTCGTGAAATATTTAAGCGCTGGGCTCGTTGCAGTAGATCCAGTCAAATTGCCTCGGGGGGCTGATGATGTTGCTTCCTCGAGGGACGGAGTAGTCAGGGGGGTGGTTTGGGTAGCCGCTGATGGAGAGTCAAGTCAATAGAGATAATTGTAAGTCGCTTTGACAGAAGGCACTTACGTCCACAGGACACAGTTAGCGGTGTTTTGGATGTCTGACAATTCCCCACTATAAGCAGCAGCCATTAGTTGGCATTTCTTTATACACGTATATATGTATATGTATGCGAGTATGGAGCTTACGGATGAGACAGCTCTGTTAACGTCTGGGACTCGAGTGTCTGCTGATAACTCTCTCCATCAGAAGTATAGACAATCTATTTTGCAAGAGTGCGTTAGCTACAGTCCTTCTTCTCATTCGAGGGGAGTAAACGCGTACGTTGACACTGGTGTCTTGCCCGAGAACGGCGGAGGCATAGATAGCTATAACAGCTGCAAAAACCGACTTTGTGATTTGCATGTTGGCGGATTAATTGTATATCTTGAACCCGAGAAAAAGAGAGAAAGAGACTATTTCAAGCAGATGACTGAGCTGAAGAGGCTTGCTTTCGGTCATAAGCAGCGGGACATCTGGCTTATTTATACCCCAGATTCATGCAGGAGTGTCAAAGGTAATGAATTGAAGCGGTATGCAAGTTCGACAATTCAATGCCCTCACCGCGATCAAGGCTTGTGACCAAAGCAGGTATGTAGCACTGCCATTGTGCATGTCTGTTGCATGGCATGCTGCTGGATTCAAGAGAGAAAGAGCCGGGCTTGTTGGAACATCACATGCAGCATGCCGAATGCCAGGGTTTGTTTGCTGTCCTAATTTGGCCGAGATGAAGAGCTTAGACGAGTCATAACCATATATAGCAATATATATAGTCTTCGGAGAAGATAAAACGCCATTGATGAGATTTGATCAAAACCACACAATTCGCCGGCTGGAGGACAAGCTATAGTATACCCTTACCTCACTCAATTGGAGGGCAAGAACACCACACACTGGTATATAACGCATTATGCATGAGATAACATCCCCTTGCAGTCAAACAACGTTGTTCTTGTTTTCCACCGGGTTTACGTAAAAGAAGTCTCTTTCTGCACTCAAATTCAATATTGAGAGCCTTACATATGTACTGCTACTCTATGCACTGCATTCGCCCGGCAAAGCCACTAAATCCTGCACGTCCTGGTGGTCACGTTCAAATCGAGCTACGTCACTGACACCTGGCTTAGGCAATGATATTTGTCTCTTGTGGGGTTTAGTTCTGGTTTGATGTGTGTGAGTATTTGCTTTCCCACCGGATGGTATGCTATTATATCTACCAGTATAGTGTTACCGAATAAATGGATACATATATCTACATCTAGAGTATAAATCCTAATGAGCTCGTAAATAGCTCAAAGCTTCAACCGGGGTTTCAATTTCCAAGTCATTCGAAAAATTGAGACAAAATACCCCAACTGGACAGAATTTATCGCGGCTCAACCCACGCCCTGGCGAAACAATTGACGTTATACGCTTGTGTCAAATTGATCATGGACTTGTCCCAGTTGATTACTAGCAATGTATCATGGTAACAACTCCAGTGGGTTGAATACTTCGTAATTAGCTGGCTGGATAAAGACGCACGTCTGGATTATGTTCGATGAAAAATGCAATTGGGGAGACAGCGTACGCTATATGCAATGAAATATGCGCCGCTTTTGCCTGATATTGCATGAGGAATCATCCTCTGCAGAGTCCACACGCATATATATGAATAAATCCATTAAAGAACAGCATCGTGCCCAGGCTAGTACAGCACAATCCATCGTATCGTAGCCTTTTACCCAAGGGGTTGTTAGTCGCAGAGGTATAGATACTTCTTGACTTACTAGAGTCGAGCCATCAGGCAGAGTAGGCTGCTTATAGAAATCATTTCCCACAATGGTCATTGACCAATTCATCACTCGGTGATCCCAGGAAGTAGCCGTGTATCATGAGATGTAGTTCGGCAAGAGCAGTTAGGGCTAATGGCAACCCGAGTATATCGCGACTGCCCTTTTGTAAAAATGTAGCGTTGCTTCTGATTAAACCGATAGAACATAATTAGGCAGCAGACAGTCTCCTTGTCCTTCTCCTTCTCCTTCTTCTTCGTCTTGTTACTTCTTTCAAATGGTTTCCTCCATTCTGCACCTATCGTGATCATCTTGCCTCATGATCTTGCTTATTTTCCTGCTTCGGACACGGTCACAGCACTCCTCAGAGTACGTCGTACATCATCATCGAGGCAATTGAGTTTCTTGTTACGATCTGAGGGCCCGGCCAGTGATGAAGAGTGACATAGATGATGCTCAGCCTCGGCTGACCCCTATGGGATTGAATAGGATTGTGCTTCTCAGAGTGTGCTGTACTTCATCATTGAAGCAGAGTATGTTGTACATCATCATCGAGGCAAGTGATTCGAATTCTGTTGTCTGAGGCTTGAGGCCTAGGCTCAGCCAGTTTAGAAAAAGACAGGGTCTGATGATGCTCAGCTTTTGCTGACCCCAATGGGATTGAAAAGGGTCACAGTACTGCTCAGGCGGCGAATCAGTCGACGAACAAAACGGTAGATCTTCGAAAATCCTGCTTTATACCTCTGAATGTCCTCCGATCATACGGACGAGGACCGAATGAACCTTCCACGCCCACGCTACGGTCAGCGTACTCGTCTCATCGGAATCCTGCGTCAGAAGGTAAAATGTTGATTCGTTCAATCAAAGAACATACTTGCTGTGTGTTGACTGCTAGGGGGTAATATGGTTGCTCAGGCTGATTAGAGTTACGAGAAAGAGACTGGCGATATCCTTTAAGTGATGTGTGAGTCACAGTGTTCAATCACACACGCAAGGGTGGCGCGATACAGCTGGTTTTCTCTGTTTCTTGCTGCTGCTAAAGCAGAATGATGGCCACTGTCATGACGAGCTGACTGACCTATAGAGCGTTAGAGCTATAAAAGTTAACCTTGGAAGTTTGCTCGTTAGAGTAGAAGACATGAAAGGAAAATGAGTCTGGGAGGATGGACGGTGAGAAGGGAAAGGCGTTCCGCTCGATTGATGCCTAGAGAATGTTGGCGGTCAAGATCCATGGTTGAAATATGACTAGAATGACACCATTCAAAACTCATTTATGCAGGTACATAGTCCTGGTATAGAGCAATATTAACCTCACCTGGTTTCTACATGACCACTTTCATAGCTTCATGTTGGGTCTTATTCTCATTCTATCCACAAGCTATTCGTATCCGTGATCTGGTGAGATAGAAAACCTGTATTTACCAACACGATATCTCCTTGCAGGGTAGCTCTAGAGAAACATTATGTAAGATAATGTCATGTCTAGTTGAGTACATATGTAAAATGTAAGTGTATACAAAAGGAGTATGGAGAAGCTTAGAGCCTCGGCAGTGACGTCGGAACATGTGCCTCCCGTTCCGTCGAACCCTGTCACTTGTCAACCTCAACCCCAACCTCAACCTTGACCTCAGCCACCCAGAGACATCTCACTGAGAGCTGGCAAACCATGGAGGCCCGTCGCCAGCACCTCAGCGCCGACATCTTGCGCCCGTCGAAATGGCTCTCGTCGTACGAGCATCTTGTCACGCAGAACGTCAACACCGTGAACCAGATCGAGTCGGCACTGCGATCGCTCACGTATATCATACCGGGTACGCCGCTCATCCCTGCGCGCAACGAGACGGACTCACTGACTCGCTACTGATCTAGGCCGCTTTCGCGATTCCGAACTGCCATCAGAATGTGGTAAGCATTCAGCATCCACACCAACAGCATGCGACAATCAAATTGTATACTAAAGCGCATCTGCTTCGCAGTTCACTCCGGGGTACAGCTGCTATCTCTATACCATGATTCCCTCGTCTCGCGCGTCATCTCTCAACTACCCCCGACCATCCCTCGACCTATGCCCTCCCCGCACGCGCGATACACCAAGTACTGGACAGCCAAGTCGCCGCTCTACCGCAAGCTAGCGCGCGCCCTGCAGGTCATCCAATACACCGAAATGCTATGGGAAATGAGCGCGCGACGACGAGGCGAAAAAGTGCGATGGCGGGTCATTGTCATCATCGAGTTCGCCAAGGCCATCTGCCGTCTGTTACTGCTAAGACTTACCAACTCACGACCCCTAGTCAGCCCCCCGCTCCCGGAGAGAGAAGAGGATCCCCGTGCCGCAGAAGCAGAGAAGGAAAGCGCACGAGGAGGGGACTGGAATGGCATGGATATTGAAGAGCTGTCATTGACTTCGACATCGACAGACTTGAGCTGGACCATGCCGCGGACTGGCCTCTCCCTTCCCAGCCTGCCCGATGCAAGCGAAATATCAGATTATTTAATATCCAAAGTCCTCACAGCAGACGACGTCAAAGCCCCCGCGTCTCTGTTCCATCGCGTCTCGGGGCAGGGCCAATTCGCAGAGATCTTGTACATATTGCGGCCTGTGATATACGCACTGGCAATGCAGCGATGGTCAAAGAATAAGCGAAGCTGGAGCCCTTGGCTGATTGGCTTTGGCCTGGAATATGGAAGTCGCCAGCTCGCAAAGAGGGACCTGGCAGAGCGCGCTGCCGGAGGGCTGCGGGGGCTTACAGGTTTAGAACGAGATGAGCTGCGAAAGAGAGGTTGGGCGATGGGGTGGTGGCTAATGCGGGGGGCGTTTTATGAGAATTTCACAAAGTATGTTCAATGTTTCCTCCTTTCTTATCTTACTCTTTTGAATAACAAAACTAACACCGTCAGGTCATGGATCGGTGGGTTGGCTGACAAACTCAAGGGCAAGCCTATCCTGGATATCGCCGGAGGCTTGCTGGAAGACTACCAGTACTTGTGGGATAACTATTACTTTTCGACAGCCAGTCTTTAGATGTTGCCTGATTATTACGACATATTAATACTGTATTCTACATTTACTATACCAGCTCCTAGATATTGTTTGTATGATATTCAAGAGACAGATGGAATTCATGAGACCAGCCAGCAAATTCACAAGCAAAAGCACTGTAGATTATTACTATACAAATACAAGTGAGTCCGCCAAGAGAAACCCATCCATGCAGGCCACTCGGCCTCGCGAGAAGACGCTAGTAAAAACATAGGACTCTTTCTGCATCAGACAGTCATGAGCACATTTCATCACAGCCTAGTATGTGATGATATTGACAGAGCAAATCTATGGTCGTTTTCGTACAACGCAGGCTTTTGTCTTTGTTGAAGTCTTTGACGACAACATAAGACAACATATCATTTGTTGATATGATAATTCATGGTTATATCATGGGAATAAAGTCTATTTGGACAACCCAACCTTGCTCAAAATGCTCGAGCTGGGCTGGAAAACTCCCAAAAGACTCTTCCACACCTGACCGGGCTCTTGGCTAGCGTCGATGCCGCGCCAAATGCCGGTCTTCTTGTAGTAGTCGACGACAGGGGAAGTCTGGACGTGGTACGTCGATAGTCGCTTCTGCAGGGTCTCGGCATTGTCGTCGGAGCGTTGGATCAGGGGCTCGCCGGTCACGTCGTCCTTCATGTCCTCCTTTGGTGGGTTGAAAATCTTGTGATATGAGCGGCCCGAGGCCGGGTGGACCAGTCGGCCGGTGATACGGGCAACGAGCAGAGCGTCGTCGATTTGCAGTTCGACGGCGTGGTGGAGTTTTTGTTGGCGCTCGTTCAGCATATCGTCCAGGCGCTCGGCCTGGGCCACGGTGCGAGGGAAACCGTCAAGGATGAATCTGATTCGTTAGTTTGGTTCAGCTCAATTGCGTTATCAGGCCCAATCCTACCCATTCTTGCACTCCTGGTTGGTTTCCAGCTCGCTCTTGATCATGTTGACCATGATTTCGTCGCTGACCAGGCCGCCCTGGTCCATAATCTTCTTCGCCTCCTTGCCCAATGCGGTCTTCTTTGCGACCTGTGATCGCAGCATATCACCGGTGGCCTGGAAGGGTTAATTCGGTGAAATGCAGATCCAGAAAGTTCCGGTACTCACCAAGTGACACACGCAGTACTTCTCCTTAAGACGCGGCGCCTGCGTTCCCTTGCCTAGAAAACACGATACGTTAGTTAGCTAGCTACGAGACAACCTCCAGCAGATGGCGACGCACCTGCACCAGGAGGACCAATCAGTATAATCCGGAACTGTTCAGCAATCGACTTGGAACTGGACGCAGGGCTGCCATGGACGAGGCGGCCCTCGAGGTCGGCGACGCGCGCTTCAAGCTTGTGGATGACGTCCTTGAGACCGTCGACGGTCTCCTGCGTGATGGGAGCCATTGGGTGGGATTCTCGCAGACAGAAGCAACGAGAAGAGCAGCGACGGAGATGGAGAGCAGAGGAAAGGGGTGATGGGACAGAGAGGACCTGGTCAATCGAGGAAGAAGAGAAGAGGCAGAAGCGAGGAAGAGCGAGAAGAGAGAGCGGGAAGACGCCGGCGGAGAGAGCGAGAAATTCCTCCGGCCGTCCTAGCAGCACGTAGCTCACTAACGCTGAGCCCGAGTTGACCGAGGCCCCCCATGTTTCCGGCTGCTGGCGTGGATAACAGTTTATGGACTATGGACTATAGATTATACATAATAGATAGATAGACCCGTGAAGTCATTGAATTGCTGGTATTTTCGCCTTTGCGCACTTCATACAGCGCGCGGGTGTATGGCTGATTCTGCCGAAGACCGAGGAAGAGCACCGGCTGTAAGAGAGCTGCATAGTATGCTTACAATTAAGATATGATGTGCTTTTGCGCTGTATGTCCTATATTCTGTAGTCTATATTCCGATATCACTGCATGGAACAATGCATTAGACCATGTAGCCAAATCCAGGCACGACAGAGACGGTCGACACCTGAGGCAGCAACGCGGCTAGCTCTCTGGAGCTGCTGAGCTCATCCAAGCTTCACTCTCTCATGTCGCTTTCTCACACCACTCGCTCTCTCTCTCTCTCTTTTTCTCTCCGCGCCCCTGACTCTTCCTGCATCGTCCATCCTTCCTCTGGATCCTCGCACCTCGATTCTGCATATTCGGATCTCCTAGTATAATTCAAGCCATGCCGGCCACCACGGCAGAGACCCTGTCCCTCGTGACACGCACCGTCTCCGTGGCTCCCCTCGTCCTTCTCTCAGCAGCAGATCACTACGGCCGAACTGCCAAAGGCACCCGCAAGCGAGTCGTCGGCGTGCTCCTCGGCCAGAACGATGGCACCAATGTGCGCGTGTCCAACAGCTTTGCAGGTGAGGGAGGAACAGCCCGCACCTTTGCCCGAGACCTTCAAAACTAACCCGGATGACAACCATGCAGTCCCCTTCGAGGAAGACGAGAAAGACCCGACTGTCTGGTTCCTGGACCACAACTTTGTCGAATCGATGAATGACATGTTCAAGAAGATCAATGCCCGCGAGAAGCTGATAGGATGGTACCACTCCGGCCCCAAGCTGCGTGCTGCAGACCTGGAAATCAACGAGCTATTCAAGCGATACACGCCGAACCCGTTACTCGTCATTATCGATGTGCAGCCGAAGGAAGTCGGTGTTCCGACAGATGCATACTTTGCGGTGGAGGAGATTAAAGATGTGAGCAGCATTTTACAATCTATGATATAATAATATTGGGTGCATCTAATATTATGTTCCAGGACGGCACCACAACGTCAAAGACGTTCGTTCATACGCCATCGATAATCGAAGCCGAAGAGGCGGAAGAGATTGGAGTCGAACATCTCCTGCGCGATGTATGTCAACCTTCCGTTCGCAATATGAAACATTTGGATGCTAACTACGTCAGATCCGTGACGTCGCCGTCGGCACACTCAGCAACAGGATAACAGGACAACTGCAATCACTTCAAGGCCTCCACCTCCGACTGCGAGATATCGGGCAGTATCTGCAGAAAGTGCTCGACCACGAGCTACCCATCAACCACGCTATCTTGGGCAATCTCCAAGACATCTTCAACCTCCTTCCGAACCTGTCGACACCAAAGTCGGCCACCGACGCCGCCAACGGGACCGACTCGGGCAGCAGCGACATTGAGAATAGCGAGCTTGTGCGCGCCATGAGCGTCAAGACCAACGACCAGCTGATGGCGATCTATCTCAGCAGTCTGATCCGCGCCATCACGGCGTTCCACGACCTCATTGAAAACAAGATCCAGAACCGCCAGCAACAGGAAGAGATTGAAGGGAAGAAGGAAGAAGAAGCCACTGCGGCGAAGAACGGTTCTACGCCTGGTGCGAATGGAGAACAGAAGGACGAAAAGGAGGCAACGAACAAGGAGAAGAACCAAAAGAGGGGTTCATAGATGCGATTTTATACGTATCTGTCGGGAATATAGATAGATGCTCTAATACATGCAATGACGTTCTAAAATCGTCCAGATAGTAGTAAACCCTACCCAGCACACCACCCAGCCAACTCATTCATCCTCTCTGTATCTTCAGCTGCAACCGCACAGGTCACACACCCCCGGCCAAATAGATTAGGACACTTTGCCACCAACACACAAGCCAACAGGTGTTTACACATAGGCACGCTGCGGTGCATAGACCGGACTAAAGTGCCTCCAAACCAGGCTGTCTTTCCGTGGCTGTCGACATTCTGATCAGTCGTATTCAGAATGCTATCATCAAAATCATCACTTTTATTGTCATTATCATCATTATTGCCGCTGTTATTGATGCTGTCTGTAACATCCCCCCAAAGCTCCATGGCAAAAGCGGGACACGAGCAGTTCCATGCTTTGAGATGAACCTGGTAGACCACACCATCCTTGGTTTTGGACTGTACTAGAAAGAGTAGGCTATCCTCTTTGTCTTCATCAGCTCGACGTGGGCTGGGAGACGGGATGCTATATCGCCGGACTAGCACCCGGTCCACAATGTCCAGCGCGAGCAGCAGGTCGTTCGGAAACAGGAGATGGAGAGTCAGGAAGAGGTTCTTGATTTGCAGCCGGTCTTGGGGGGAGAATTGGTCTAGAATGTTGTTGTAGTTTTGTTGGTACGCTCGGGGATTGGGAGCTGCTTGTGTGTCTGGAGAGGGTGTTATGCGGGATAGTTGGGAGAGGATGCTTGTGACGAGGTCGTGTGCAGTTTGGGTCATGGTGGTCTGTACATGTTTTCTTCTTTTTTGGGAATAGTTGTGCGGCTGCCAGTCGTCGACTTGTTTGGTGCTTGTTGGATGGTGAGTGGAAATTACGAGTTGTGTCGTTGAGGTTCCGCGCCCACCTTCCTTCTCTACGTCGAAATACTGCGAACCTACAACTGCCTCGAATAATCAACCTCATACATACAGCATGTCTTCACCCAATACAACGGATATAACACCTCATTTACCAGCCTTTGACTTTGCTTGCCTCTTGGGTGGCCGCCCACTCTCTCCAGACTGCGACTCAGGGCGAGGTCGTTTCGCTTTGCCTGCTCTACCTTGCGCAATGCCGCTGCTCGACTGCTCTACTTTGGCCGGCGAGGTAGAGCGAGCTCCTGCTGCTGGCTGCATTTGCCACGCAGAAGACTGTCCCTCAGGAACAGTACGAACATCACGAACAGTGGCAGCAGCAACATCCACAACAGGCACTTGACAGACCTTCCGGTACATCAGCATGAAGATCCTCCAACCGTGTCTTTGCATCCCTGCTATATTGTCGAGTTTCACATTCACTGTTTTCGTCGTTGCAGCATCATCGAAGAGCAGCCAGTTGCCTACTTTCTGCTCAAAAGCCGCTACGTAGTGGCCACCGTCAGTCGTCGCTCCGCAACGCAGTATGACACCGTAGAGGCAATAGATAGACCATTGAGTCGTGCTTTTGGTGCCTTGAGGTTCAGCTCCGTTTCGGTCGTAGGCATAGGTCGACAGGGCCATATACCGCTCCAGCTTGGACAGCGAGCCTGCGACAAGCTGGAGTGTGTCTTTCACCATTGTTACCGAGGGCTCGATATGAATTGGCAGAATGGGCGGCGCGAGTGCGAGGGGTTGCGACTTTGCGTGCGGCGTCCGCGTGTTGCAATTGACGCATGGTTCTGCGCTGACGAGTGCTTCGGTTTGGCGCTGCAGACGGAGGGATTGTTCGAGTGTAATGCCGTGGGCGATATCTGCGTCAGGCATTCGGCCATTGAGGACATACAGTTGATCGTACCGGGTGGTAAAATGCAGGCAATTCTTGCACACTTGCATACAAAGGGTATGTGTCGCGATGAGCTGGCCGATACTGCTCAAATAGTTATGAGCATAGTCACGAAGTTTCACGACGGCCATGATAGAGAACATACCCTGGCACTTTCCCATCCAGATATTGAAACAGCTTCTCCATATACTCTTGCGCATCATTCTGGCGATTCCAGTCCCAGTTTCCACTCATTGCATCCTGCCAGAACCGATCTACATCCCTATCGAATCTCGTGTCCTGCCCTCTGTTCGGCGCCCAGAATCTACTCGCAAGACTGCGAAAACGACAAACGGTACAATCGCTGAGACTGCATTGGATACTATGATTAACATCGATCCAGTTCCAGAGTATCGGCGTGTAGAAGAGCCATGTGTAGATCACGTTTCTATAGCACTTGACCTGGGCTTTGTCTCTGCCCGGATTGTTTTCAAGAGCCTCCGGGTTGCCTTCTGGGACCTGCCAAGTGAAGTCGAGGTGACTCTTTTTGATAATAATCGAGCTGAATCAGTTCCTGTCTGACGTCGGTCTAAATCTAGATCCTAGATTATGTCGTTTGCAGTGAGTGCAGTGGGAGAGACGCACCTCTTCAGCCGCCATTCATGCGTAAACTTGCTCTGACGAGAACAATTGAGCTGTATCTGGAGCAGTCCATCTCGAGAGATGATGGCCCTTTGAAGATGTGCATGATACATATGTAGTTTTCTGCATATTTCATGAAGCCGTTCTCTACGACGACTCTTTGTTCGGCGGCTGGAAATAGGATAGGACGGTATATACGGTATGTGCTTGTCAATATATATACAGATTGGTAAGATTGCTTTGTCGGACCGCCAAGCTGAGCAAAGACATCAAGAAACCTGCCTACGAGGCCTATCGCGGCTTAGCAATGGACAGACAGTCTCTGGTATAGATACTGCTTCACCCATATCACTCGGTTTATCACATCTCCAACGCGATGCATGCTACTGCCTTCCACATGAGACGCGGCCGACATCCGACATCTCTGTGTCCAAGTCGCAAGGCACTCATTCTCAACAGAGCTGTTACACGCTAGACATCGACACAAAACACGGAAAGAGGCATAAAAATAGCACAGCAAACACAGGTGTCAGTTTCACCTTCCATCCGTTGAGCCTTTATTTCCATTTCGTTCTTAGGGAGAAAAGGGAGAAAAAAGAAACTCATTGCTCATTTCCGGGGTTGCTCCGGCCATACCCTTTGTGATACATTACCGATTGCGGCTGGGATCAATCACATGCTTTTCGTCGTCAGGATGCTTGATTTCATGTGACAAGCTCTTGTTTATGGCTCATTACCCTGGCAGCAATTCTCTTTGCGTCTACATACGAAGTACATCGTAATGCGTTCCCGCCTGGGGCAGAGCTCGGACAGCCGGCGGACGCGACAGTGAAGGTAACAGTAACAGTGACACGACGCTGACTGACAGCCGAAACACCAACCAAACAAGAAAAAGGGATTTGAGTCATCTAACTAGTGAAATTGCAAATGAAAATGCAAATGACACGGGAAGCCCGTTTCAGTTGGTATCAAATGAGGGCAAATGAGATCAAAATGAGCGGGTGAATATGATGCATCCAAAACAATCTAGAAAGAATTGTGACAACGATGATCTTCAGCGGCCCAACCTGGACAGGGAATCCGTGTCTTCTATAACCCCAACATTTTTGAGTAGTTATATTATGCTCACTATGTTATAACCAACTAGGATATTATCAGCCCGCTTGCATAGTACATCCATACTCGTTAGAGTCGCTACTATCAGTTCTCTCCCCCCTCTCTGTCTGTCCTTTTTGCTCTGCGGCCCTGCCCTCCGAGACGTCAGGTAAATTGCCATCAGCGCCACCACGCTAAAAACTGGCTGTGATTGGGGGAGAGTTGCACAACAGGCTACAGCAAAAAGAGATAAAATTCTCCGATAGGGTCGATGGTATATTTAGAATTAACGCCATGGATGCAGCTTAATATTAATGCATTGGAACTGCTCCGGTTGTGCGACCGTTGCGAGCGAGCTACGATGCACTTCTGACTCCAAAGCTGCATGTATGTGGCCGATCAGATCAGGCCACGCTCTTTGCAACGATGCATACATATACTTACTGTATACACAGACAAGACTGGTTGATTCACCGCCCATGTTTTGTTGGTCGGTTCGACAAATAACAAGAGGCGTACACAAATTTACGGTACCGCATGAAACCGCTGCAGTCTAACGCCAGAATAGATTAAGCCCCAAGAACTGGAGGAGATGAAATTCAGCCCAACCCTGTCAGATCGGCTGCTTCCTGCAACGCCATCGTAGCAGGAAGACTTGACCAAGGACGGAGAACGCCGCCCGTTCAAAAGTCAGGCAAAAGACCGGGACCTCATTTAACCAGTGGCAAAATTGGCAGCGCCAAAACAGTGAAAGCAGCCAGTTACTGTCTGTCTACAAACCGGCTTCTCCCCGTCTGATCCGGTACGACACACAACGCATAGCAGAGAAAACGAAACGAAACGAAATGAGAGTGGGCCAGGCGGGACAATCAAATAAACAGGTGCTCCGTCCGTTCCACTAAATACGTCGTAACAAATATGTCAAACGCTGAGCATCTCTGGTACGCTGGTCGCTGTGGCCGGTCTAGACGGTCATAGAACGAGGATGATATCAATTCAACGATGGAGTTCTATTCTTCTGCCTGGCAGAGGTTGGCGTTGGCAAGTTGAAGCTGAACGGTTGTCTCCGGTCAGGGTTAGGGTTTAGGGTACAACCCTAGCAAATGCCCATGCATGAACCAGCAGAACCAGCATGGGACAACACTCAAGAACGGCTGAATGCGAACTTTCTGGCCTCTACAGAACGTGCTCGTCTTTACCGCTTGCCGCACCGCCACGTTGGATTTCTATCTACGCAATCCCCCCAACAGCCTCCTTGCATACAGAAGACGGGCGGCGGTGACCTCACCGCCTCGCTCGTTTATGTGTTGAAGTCTTTCTGCGATGATGCGTGGCATCGCATGGCCTGCTAGCCTGCAGGTGTGCCACGCCGAACTATGTATGTGTGAACAGACACCAAGTCAACGCATTGATTATCGTACATAGTAAGTATGGCATAGAGTTGAACCCATCGTTTTCCTCCCCCCACCCCACCCGGCCTCTCGCCCGTTGAGATGCTAAGAACCAAGACAGGGCATATCCCTGTCCAGCACGACTCGCAACGGACCAACCAAGGAGCCTGCGCAGTCATAGGCTGGGGGATAGTAATAATAAGAAAGTTAGTCGCAGTTGTTCTACCGATCGACAAGCAAGCCGGTTTGTGCAGCACGGACATTTTGCCCGGCACGCTAACAGGCATGGCTTGTTAGAAGTTATAACTTGGCGAGGTCCGGCTACTCAATCAGTTAGTTTTATTAAAGATCATGGAGTTCCCTGTTTTTGGTATCTCGGGAAAGGGAAGAAAAGAGCCTGACGTGGGCACTAGCTCAGCTCCTGTTCCGTATACTACGTACTATGTATATTCCGTATGGCATCATCATAGATACAGAACGTTGGATCAGCGGCCGCATGAAACCATCTCAGCCACCGGGATCACTCGCCACAGCCAGCAGCGTACGTAGTACGTAACGACGCATTTGCTTTGGCCGGAGGACATGGACACAAACAGTCAAGACCGACGATCAGCTCTGCGTGTATCTTAGACTCGTCGACCGCCGGGACCCACTGGATGCGAGCTGCTGCGATCTCCGATGTATCTTCGGACATGTCAGTTCGTCTTTGTCTCGCGCCGCGGGTGTATCAGTTCGCGGCGGTACATGTATATGTACATAGCTCCTACTCGGCCCTGTGATATCGAGCAGTTCCCGACGTGTTCGCGGCGCAGTATGTGGCTACCAACCACCACTATGTACTATCATAGGTACACGGTACTTAGTGTTACTCCGTGTTTACTATCTAAGTACTTAATATACGGCGACCGAGTTTCTGCCGGCGCGAGGGCCCCAATTGCCAGGGCAATCCCATCCCACTCCCCACTCTTAAAATCTGGCCGTATTAATATGATTCAAAAAACCTTACTAACAGACACACACCAACGAGCGCCAGGATCCGTAGCAGCACTAGAGGTGCGAAACACCCGAGATAAAGCGGACCCGTTCGAATCGGCAAATGGCTGGCTGGAGCGAAACGGCACTACTGCACCAGGCCCTCCTATAACTAACCACGCGTTAGTCCTAGTGCGCAGGACTTGCAAGGGTCCATGCCGCTACTGACCGTTGAAAGTCGACCGTTGATCTGACGACTCCGTCCGATCTGGGACGGAGGTCGGGTGGGTGAGGGGTTTACCGTTGCTGCTTGCTTTGCTGCTGTTGCTTGCTGATTCGGTGGAAAAAGCCGGACAGGAAACGGGCTCGTGTTATTTATTTTATTCTTCTTCTTATTATTTTTTTTTTTCCCTGTGATTTATCTTGGTTTTCCCTGCGTGTGGCACCGCGGTGATTATTTAATTTCCTCATTTTGGCTCAAACCACGGAACAGTCCTTTAATTTGCGTGGGTGGTGTCACTAAGATCAGGCAAGATCTAGATGGATACACGCCAGATGGGATACATAGTAATAACAAGTAGGATAATAAAAAAGTTCACACTAGCACAACCTCAAACATGGCGACAGCCCTGTTAATAACCTAATGCTAAATGCTACTCGACATCATCATCATGGTCCACCGGTCGTGCCGTCGGCGAGACTGACTGGTCTGGCGGGGAGGGGGAGAGGAGGAGGGGGGGATCATTGTTGGTTTTCGTTCAGCTGGCTCTAATTCACAATTACTACATCGTACTATGTATGATGTACTATGTACAGTACAGCAAAGCCCTGCAGAAAACAGCCCGTGTCCCACACGTAGCCACAGTTGCAGCGCACCCATGGAGCGAGCGAACTCATTTCCGCATGACGGATTAGTTATCGAATATGAAATAAGATGAAAAGGAACCGAAATGAACTGGACAAAGCGAAACGGCTCTTTCCGTATCGAGAACGTACTCTAGACTCCTGCAAAGTATGGATCCTGGAGGGGAAAGAGACTCGCGAGAACCCACTGTGGGCACCGGAGACTGGAGAGTGTCCACCTGCTTGCTGTTATACTACTTATGCCTGCATGATCGCGAGCAAAGCTGGAAAAAGCTATGCCGCATTCTAATGCTATACTATGTACTATAGCCATAGCGCGCGTCTGTATAGCTCGGGTATGGAGATGGGAGGAGACCTGACCAGATCCCCGTCCGCCTTGTGGAGAGCAAGCAGGTTTAATTCTCATATCATGATTAGTGCGACGTCGTAGTTCGCTCGTTCTGGGCCTTTGCCTGCATTAATTTGGCATGTTCTTGTTCTTGTGTTATTATGCTGCTATTATATTAAGTTAATTAGTCGGCGTGAGCTTCTGCGTTCTGCGGTTTGCCTCTTGCTTCTGCTTCTGCTTCTGCTTCGTTTTCCTCCTGTTGTTTTGTCACCACACCACGCCATCCACGCTATATTCCCCTTCCCTATCAGACTGCTACATTTTTTTCTTTTTTCGCAGTCACAGTGCACGACAGCCCGACGGCCACAAGCAAGCCACCGTAGACAGCCCTAACCACAGACCGGCAAACGGCAACGCCCTCTCTCCACTCGGGCCTGAACCACTGCCTTATTTGACCTGCTCTTCTGCTGCTGCTGCTGGCCCAGCCCCAAGCCCAACCATATCCATATCCATATCCATAACCAAGCTTGATGCCATGCTTGACTGTGATCCTGTAGCCGATCCATCTACCTGAAACATCCACTCGGCCACTCTATCTCGCTGTGCGGGTTGATATCCCAGGTCAGTCATACCCTCATTTCCTCTGGCCGTGACTAGTGTTCGTCAGCGGGATATTATTATATTATTACTGTTCCTATAATATTACATCCAATACATGCAAAATTATCATTAACACGCGCACCGGCAGAAAGGAGAGAGAAAGGCGAAAAAAAAAAAAAAATTAAAATCAAAAACAAAAACAAAACAAACCGTTGGAGAGTGTCGCTCAGCCACCACCCGCCTCGCCTTGTCAACCCAAACCTCAGCGATTGGATTGCCACACCCTGGGTTGGCCAACTATCGACACGGGCTATTTGGCTGCTCTATTCTATATTACTCACGTCGCCATTGCCATTTTATCCTATTTGCCTCTGGGGTAATATCATTTCAGATTAGGTTTCTCCACCAACTGCAACAAACTCGGTCATTTTGTGATCTATACCATTGCATACGTTGCATACGTTGCAGACTTCGGCGCGAGGCTTCATCAGAAGAAGAGGACCAGATCTGATATAATTGTATACAGAACAGACCGACTAAAGACATACTTCATGCTTCTCTTACACCAACCAGCGATCCCCATCTCCTCCTCCCCCGTCAACAAAGTGGATATCGCACTGCTGCTCAAACCTGACGATGAGGAAGAAAAACCACTGCAGCAGATACAGACACAGACACAGCAACAACAGCAACTTCAACGCCCGCTTTCATCGTCTTCATCCGCTGCTTCGTCGAGGAGGCCGTCTATGCTCGCGGCAGCCGCAACTCCAACAATGCCGGCGTCTTCGTCAGCGGCAGCCAAACAGCAGCAGCAGCAGCAGCAGCAGGCGCTAGCAAGCACGACATCGCCAACTTCAACTTCACTGGCAGGCACGAAGCGGCATTCGTCGTCTTCGCTCGGGAACGAGCCGCCCGCCAAAAAGCAGTCCAAATGGTCGCCCGAGGAAGACGCCTCGATCATCGAGCTGCGAGGCAGCGGCATGAAGTGGGAGGACATCAGCAAGAGGTTGCCGGGGAGAAGCGCCATCAGCTGCAGGCTGCATTACCAGAATTATCTGGAGCGGAGGAGCGAGTGGGACGAGGACCGGAAGAACAAGCTGGCTAGGCTGTATGAGAGGTGTGTAGCCATTAACAGAATCAGAGAGGTGGAGAAAGAGAGAGAGAGAGAGACAATGCTAACAAGTACCAGATTCAAAGCCGAAATGTGGGCAAAAGTTGCTGAAGAAATGGCCATTCCGTGGCGAGCCGCAGAGGCAATGCATTGGCAACTGGGAGAGCAAGAAATGGCTCGACGCGCCGGGGTGGTGCCTTTTTCCCTGTCTAGCGGCCCCTCGATCGAGCCGGCCATCACTAAACCTCGAAGACACACGACCGTCATGCCTCGGCTCCGGAGGCAGTCAATGTCGATTGCCAGCGTTTCGCAGCGTGCGGTGCCGCCGCCGCCACCGCCGCATCATGCAGTCCACTCTCACGCCCATCATCCGTCGATGGGGCTTCCTCCGGGCATTCATCAGGGCCTTCCACCGCAGGTACTTCCATCGGCACACCACGTTCCTCCTCCTCCACCGTCAGCTGTCCATCCTGCTGCTCCTCACCCCCAGTCTCTCCCCCAGTCTCTACCACAGTCTCTCCCGCAGCCTCTCCCACAGCCTCTTCCGCAACCTCTCCCCCAGCCGTTACAGCAAGGACAGCAGCAACAGCTACCCTCAGTCGAGGAATTGACCGCAGGCGTGCCGGCATACACGTCTCCCATTACACAGCCCATAATCGACCCATATCGAGGGGGCCGACCACCGCCGCCAATGCCTCTCCACGCCCAGCAGCCACATCCTTCAGACCTGCCCGGAATATCGCCAACCATGATACCTCGAACGAGAGCGTAAAACGAACCGTCGATGAATTTCTTATGTTCAATTCTTTATTGTCGTCAATTCACATACAACCTGAGTTCATCATTCTTTGCATAGCGTGTTTGGGAAAGGGTGGGGGGGCAGACAAAGGGGTAAAAGGGAGGCAGAAATTACTCCAAATTTCTCATTATATTTAGCGAGTTTGGCTTTGACTTTGACTTTGGCTTTGAGTACTGGGTGGCAACTTTTTTTTATTCTCTTTTTCGGAGAATTGACGCAAGCAGCGGTATTGATCGACTGGATCAATTGGATTGGTCCATTTGGTAGGCGATTGTTCCGGTTAGATAGATAGAACTTTAGCAATATGATATCGAACCGAGGAGAAAAAGACGGGACGGCAGGGCATGATGATGATGAGTATCATCATTTATGATTTGAGTCTCGAGGCGATCGCCCACCAATTATCCTTTTCATATCCCGATTCAATGACCACGCCGCCTGCAGCCCGGATATCTCGTTCGAGCTCGTTCTCTTCGTATAGATGATAATACCGGTGGAATACTTGGTCTTGCGGTGGAGGTGGTTGTTGTTGTTTATCGTCCTGCTGTGTATCTGCAATTGCATCTGCATCTGCATCTTTCTTATCCTGTCTATCCATAGCAGCAGCAGCTGGTTTGTTGCGCAGAACCCACGGAACCATGACGTCCTGTTCGTGTCCCTTGTCCCATCCCCGCCGGCTAGTTTTCTGCTCTAGTGCCCAGACGTATATCAGCGCTTGTCCGCCGTTGCCGTCGTTAGAAGTAATAGTAGTACTAGTAGTACCAGTACTAGAAGCCGGTTTGAGGGTCTGCAGAATCGCCGCTATAGCCTCCACTCTTCTCGCCGGCGTCGACAGATGGTGGACCACGGCAATTGAGATGGCGAAATCAAAGCTCGACGCAGGATTCGGCAGATGCAGGATGTCGGCGACAATGGTTGAATGGGGGTGGTGCTGCGTGGCGATCTTCGCGAGGGCTTCAGACCTGCGTCTCCATTAACGACTAGACGTGGGAGAGAAAAATACAAAAATAAAAACAGTTGTATATCATACCGGTCCGACGCAACTATGAAGACGTCGCGGTTCACAGTCAGGTATTTCCCGTTGCCGCACCCAATGTCCAGCCCGATGGCTCCAGGTTTCTGGCTGAGCAGGAACCGCTCTACAATCGGCCATGGCTGCGCTGGTTAGCATGCTGTTGGTATTCTGCTGTCAACAAGGCAGGCCGTCACGGACGCACCTTGTACCGCGTCGACGAGAAGTGGCTGGCAATCTGCTGGTAGACGTCATGCACATGCTCGGTCTCGTACGCTTCGGCGTGGTTTATGTCTGCGGAGGAGCCATGGCTGGAATGCGATTGATCAGTTGTTGCCGGCATGATCAGTACGTAGTCGTTGAGAGGTCTGCAGGATGCTTTGGTGGCATTATTCTCAATGGAGGTGGTTGATTAGACAAAAAAAAAGTCGGCGATAAGAGATTAGGCTGACTACCCCACATCGCCTTCCATGTTTGGGTCAGGGGAAGTTTCTCCCTTTGTCATCAATGTTCATGTCCATATTCATTTTCAACGCTGTATTTATTTACTTTTAATCAAAACATATTCTGCATATTCATCATGTCCTTCGTAACTCCGGCAGACGTCTCTGTCATCATCTCCACGGCCACATCGACCGCGCCATCCCCCGAACCGTCGCTAGCCACAGAACGCCGCATCACGCCGTCATGGACCATATCGCAGCTCAAGGGCAAGCTGGAGACTATGACGGGCGTACCACCTGGCTGCCAGAGACTGCGATTCAAGTCTCCCGGGAGGCCTGATCAATGGATTGAGGGGGAGGAACGCCAGATCGGGGAGTGGGGATTGGCCAGGGGCTGTGAGATCGAGGTGCCTCTTATCTTGACCTGCATACACGAAGAAAGAAAAAAAAGCTGACTATCTTGCAATGGACAGGTCCACGACACTCGCCCGCCAGCAGCACGACCCAACTTCTCAGACCTGTCGTCCGTCGAGAAGTACGAACTCCCCACAGAGAAATACGAATCCCTCTCCAACTCGGTGCTTGCGTGGAAAAAGTCGCAGAAACTAGGCAGATTCGACCCTAATGCGCAGACGCCGGAGGAACTGTTGCATGAGCAGGTAGCCAAGGATACAGCCGAACTCGAAAAGAGAAGTCTGTGAAATCTTCAAGTCTGATCAGCCGTCAGCCATCTGACATTTGTCACAGATATAAAACTCCTCTCGCGTGCCATCATCCTCCCCTCTTCGCCGCCGCATATCCGCCGCGGCACAATTCGATACATTGGCCCCGTCCCTGAGATACCATTTGCGCCACTCAGCCATAAAAAAATCGACAGCGATGCCCATGCCCTCCCTCAGCCGCTCTGGGTCGGAATCGAGCTGGACGAGCCAACGGGGAAGAACGATGGAAGCATTGCCGGGAAACAATACTTTGAATGCGCGGGCAGTAATAGGGGGGTCTTTGTCAAGCCGGAGAAGGTAGAAGTAGGTGATTTTCCGCCGCTGGACTTGGACCTGGACCTGGATGATGATATGGAAGAGCTTTAATTTAGACCAGGTACGTATGTATTCATGTATTTATGTTTGCATTGTTTCTTGTTATATGCTCTACTAAACTAACAAGCCGATCAGTATAGACAAGACGTTAATGAATATCCGAAACACTCCGCTAGTTCTATGATGGGAATCCTGACCAAACGCCGGTATTGTACAAGTATGGACCAAATAAAGTCATAATATCATGCGGAAACAAAAAGAAAGAACCGAGGAAGGAGCCGCGGCATGAAAATTATGGACCGGCAGTATGAAACGTGATAGCAAATAATTTGATAGCTCGACATGGCGAACTATTCAGCCCCGTCGGTCTGATATACCGTGACGACAAAGTCGGAAACGGACTCCTCGACGGTGGCATTGGCCCACGCCTCGATGAACCCACCCTCGTTATCGGTGGCATATTTGTGCAGCACGTCGACCTGCCACACGCCCGTCTCGGGCACGATGCGCGCAGAGACGGTGTCGTCGCCGCAAGCCTGGTAGTCAGAAGTGTAGTCGTCGCCGCCGCAGGTGGTGTTGAAGCCCGGGTTGCTGGGCCCGCTGGCTCGGGTCACAGTGAAGTTGTACACGCATGCGGCTGGCGAGCAGCCGACGGTGAAGCCGGTGACGGGCCAGCTGTCGGTGTCGGCAGTAGACTTTTTGTAGAGGGGAGTCGCGGCGCTGAGCGAGGTCAGCGCGATAATGGCCGTGGTGGAAGCAAGTGTGAGCTGCATGGTGACTCGATTGTGACTGCCACTGATTTAATGAAGAAAGATGGAGAGAGAGGAATAAAGGATTGATTTTTGGTAGTGCGGAATCTTTGTATAAATAAGTACGGATACTTGTTTTGACGTTTTTCTGCAGCACCGAGACTGATTGATATGCAGGTAAGATTAAATAACGATAGTCGGGAAATAAATGGAGAAAAGGGAGAAAGGAACAGGACAAAGATCGACTTATTTAACTCTGCTCGTCCCATAATTGCTCTCGCAGCACTGCCATGTTCCAACAGGCACGGCGGGCCGCGAAATCTTGACGTACGGCCATGATCTCAACCATGTCTAACCGGCGCTTCCCAGACAAGCAACGATCTGTCTGCTGTCTTTCTTCCGGTTCTTTCGTTTCTTTTTCTGTGTTCATGGTGTTGCGGTGTTGTCTCAGACATGACATCCACAGCATGTGCATTGGCAGCATCTCATTGGACATGCTGGCTGTACTACTTAGGCAAGGATTCACAGCCCTAACCTTGGGGCTTAAGCATCAGGACCTCTAAGCAGCAAGCCGGAAGTTGGACCTCAACTGCCAATAGGAGCACTGGATGTGTCTAAGTATGCTAGTTTAAATCCTGGCCCTGAGTCGTTGCCAATAAGAACTGACGGGCACCGTGATCTTCAGTTGATCGTGGCTAAGCTGGTATCCAGTGATGTAATTACTTGTGACTCGTGTCTGCCAGACATGCTTGCAAAGTACTATGTACGTACTGAGTAGTTGCATAGTACACTGTTGACTCGCCTGCGTGGGTACACTGTTGACTCGCCTGCGTGGATACCTGTGGGTAAACTGCCGGCACATGGATACTGTCCCTGGTGCTTCCGACAGAATAATCCTACGGCTGTGTCTTCGGCCATCTCGTATCGGCATGGAGACCCGAATCGTTGTTTATTTTTAACAATAATGAAGCTGCCGTGTCTTACCTGGAGAGACCATGGACTCGGAGAGACAAAGGATCAGCCGGCATTCATAATTGAGCTAGGTATACGAATTAGGTATCCTGGATATTCTGTTTCGCTATGGTGATCGACAAGCCGTGTTCCAATGAGCGGTTAAAGCTGGCTCGTTCCGTCGCAACTACGTAGTCTATACAAGGATGATGACATTGCACCACCTGTACTGACTACATTTACTAACTACGTTTAACGTTAATTGTGCAAGCAGTCTTGGTCAATCATCAATCATAATATCAACAAATAGATACACTGCCAGCCAAACAATCAGTCAGGATAAAGTACGCCTATTCCCAAGAGCCAGAACCTGAAACACTACAATTAGTTAAACTATTCATTACTCTGCTCGTCACTTTTTGGCCCGCCCTCGACCTCGGCCCTTGGGCTTCTTTGCAGGCGCAGCCTCGGAGTCTGCTGGATCTTCGGTTTCATTCTCGTTTTCAGCATCATCAGTGGCCGCCGTTTTTGACGAGGGATTTTCTTCGTCGTCATCTATCGGTGTGAAGGCTTGCGTGAAGAATAGTCTGGCGCCTTTGGGGTATGTGTTTGCAAAGCTGTAAAAGTTGCCTGTGGAGATCATTAGAGAATGGAGTACATCTTCATAGAGATGTAGACACTCACCTCGCGGTACTTGGAATACGCATCCTTTGCCAGCTGTGAACTGCACGCCGCTGATGTCTACTTGCACCCGGCCGTGACAGACGTAGAACACCATGTGCATCCGCTTCGAGTTCTTGGGCCGTTTGACTCCTTTCGGAGGCAGCTCGACCACGCCAGATCCGATAAAGGACTCGCTGAAGAGTTTGGCAACCTTGAACGTAGAATCCTTCACCTCGCGAGGTTCGATTCCAGCTGGTGCAAAGGCGATTTCTGAATTGGAGAGTAGATTGTCAGCTTTCCATACATGTATAAAAGAGGTATAGATAGGAGTAGAGAGAAGTACTTATTACTTCCTCCTCACTCGACGCGGCCTGCTTATTTGAGTCCCATTTCTTGACAAAACCGTGCAATTCCCCCTCCTCGACTTCCCACGGATCCTGTTCATCAACATCATCGTCGGATTCCGCGTCATTCTTCCCTCTTGCCTTTGACTTCTTGCTCTTGCGCTTTTTGCCGCCTGTCTTCTCCGGTTGTAATTCTTCCGTACGGATGATCTCCTTAATTGTGGATAGGGGATATCGCTGTCCGACGTCCGCCTCTGCATCACCGTAGACACACCGTTCATTGCGCCAGTACGCCAATGGCCGTACTGACACTCGCCCTGAGCGGGTGTGAGCTGCTCCCTCGCTTGACGGCTCTTCTCGTTTCAAGATATACAGACTCCGCCCTTTCAAAGGACCGGTGCGCTTGACGTGGTTTTCCACGACCTTCTCCAGCTCTGGATCCAGTGGTTCGGTGGGTTGTTCTTGCCAAGTCCGTTCTGGCCTTGAGGTTTTGGCTTTCTTCGCCGGGCGTTGCTCGGCGTCCTCTTTCGAACTCTGAGACTTCGGGGGCCGTCCCCCGCGTTTCCTTTTGGGCGGGCTTTGTACATCTGCATCGGTGCTTGCTGCCGAAGTGGGTCGGTTATTTTTCTGCGTGTTGCGCACTTTAGCAGCCTGTATTGGGGATGCTTCTTCCTCTTCAGATTGGTCGTCATTTTCGGCATTATCGTTATCCTCCTCGTTGGGTGTCGCATTGTCAGATTCGTCTTCGAAATCGTCTCCACCAATGTCATGAACATCCACATCCAAATCTTCGCCGGCAAGATCCGCTGTTTCAAACGCGCCCAGATCATTGACTACCTGCTCCTCATCCTCGTCTTCGTCTTCGTCCTCGTCCTCAAGCACCGGCTGGTTTTCGTCATTCGCGAATTCGCCGGTGTGGCGGTCGAACTCCCTACCCTTTTGCCGCGGTCCCGATGCGATAGGCGCTGTATTGGGCCGCCGGTCATTCAGAGGCTGTCGGCCAGATTGCGTTGTCGTATCGGTCGTAGTTTCATTGATTCTGGTCCGTCGTTGACGCGCAGATGTGGGACTGGAAGGGACAAAGTCATTCTGCACCATAGGCGACGACCGCATTCCCGGCGTGCGTCGAGGAGACCCGGACAGCCCGCTCTTCCTAGGTGATCTTGCGACAGGCGGGGGAAAGAAAGGAGAGCGGCGAGCGGCCGAGCGAGAGAGGAAGTCTACAGGGCCGGGGCCGTTTCCTATGAAAAACTCATTCACTCATTAACCAGCCTGTCGCAGCAAATCTGCGACTCGAACAGCCCATACCTTCGTCCATGGACATGCCTTCGGATCCCATCATTGTGTCATTGCCGGCGAATCTGACGGGCGATTTCTCGGGCGACGAAAACATCCCGTCGAGCTCCTCCATTCCATGTTCATCGCGCCGGCCTTCTTTCAGTGTGATGCCCGTTCTCCTGTAAAAGGATAACCAGTCAGTGTCTGTCGCGACTGCAAGTGCTGTCCGGAGCATTCCGTATTAGTAGTATTTACCTTCCCTGTTTACCAACATTCGAGTAGTCATAGTCGCGCGCTTTCACCAGCCCACGGGGCGCCATGGTGCAATGCAGAAAAGCGCAAGATCAGTGGAGAGTGACTGAGCAGTTGAAACTTATAGAGTCATATACTGGGTGATGGCAGTTTTGAACAAACGAGGCCGAGCGAAAGCATTGAGGGGGGTAAATAGTTATCAATAGCAGGCGGTGGTTGAGCATAACTTCGCTGCCGACGCGCCCACGCGCTAAGCCCAGAACGTGCCGACGCGTCGGACTTTCTTCATTTCTACCATTTCGACAACTTCATTGCATTGTGCAGCAGAGAACCAACTTGTGCCTCCTACTCTCTTTCTGTGCACAGATAAATAGAAATGGCGCGACCCAGCAAAACCAAAAAGGACAGCGCCACAGCCAACACCGCCAACATCTCCCCAGAAACAAGAGAAGCCCTCGCGTTCGTTCCACCCACTATAATCCATGCTCCGCTCCTGAGCGGGCAGTCATACACAGCATACTCGCCATGTCCCAAGGAAATCCGACCAGTCGATGAAGATAATGTTAATCAGCCTACACCATGCGTCCTCGGCGTCGATGAAGCCGGCCGCGGCCCTGTCCTCGGACCCATGGTCTACAGCGCATTCTACCTGCCCAAACACCTCGAACAGTCCCTGCTCACGCAGGAACACAGCTTTGACGACAGCAAAGCCCTCACACCCGCCGTGCGCGCAACCCTGATGCACTCCATCTGCTCGCCCGGCACCGCCCTGCACGACTCCTGCGGCTGGGCTGTCAAGGTGCTCTCTGCGCGCGACATATCCGCCGGCATGATGCGTCCCGGCGTTGGGGCGTACAACCTGAACGCGCAGGCCATGGATGCCACGATCGAGATAATCCGTGGCGTGCTAGCAGACAAGCTCATTGACGTGAAAGAAGTCTACATCGACACCATTGGCAATCCAGTGACGTACCAGCAGAAGCTGCAGCGGCTGTTCCCCACGCTCGCCATCACAGTCGCGAAGAAAGCAGACTCGCTCTATCCCTGCGTCAGTGCCGCGAGTGTGGTTGCCAAAGTCACGCGTGACGTGGCGCTTGATGCGTGCTATGAGGCTTTCTATCAGCGACGGCCGGATGAGAACGAGGATAATGACGATGACACGGAGATGAAAGATCCAGAAACAGATCCTACGCCTGTAAATATCATAGACACAGCTGGAGAAAATGGATGGGGGAGCGGCTACCCATCAGACTCCAAATGTGTCACTTGGCTACGACAGAATATGGACCCTGTATTCGGCTGGGGCAGCGAATGCCGACATAGCTGGGGCACCGCGAAAGAACTGCTCGAGGGGAAAGACGCCGTCAGGGTGGACTGGCCTGCCGAGGACGATGAGGGCGGTGGACTCACTGATTTCTTGCTCGGCCAAGGCCCTTCGTCTGCCACTACAGCTGCTTCAGGGAAGCATGAGGATGTTATTAATTGGTATGGCACAAGAGTTGGGACTGTGTTTTGAGCAGCACACCAATAGTCATACGACCCGACAATTCTAATATACTATAATGAGCCGAATGTGAATGACCCAGAAACTCAATTACAACGCAATCGGATACTCAACCGACTCAATCTTCTCCGGATACACCAAGTCATTCTGCCTCCTAACCTCGTCCATTACCTCCATAATCACAACGCTCTCCTCCAGCGGCATCCCCTCACTCTCCAGTTTCCCATCACGCACGCACCGTGCAACCTCATCAGCCTCCCAAAACATCCCGTGCCCGCCCGCCGGGAACGGACAACGAACCTCACGCACAACCGAATCATCCTCTGGGATCTGTCTCTTGGGAATCACGCGATACCCCTCAGGCCGATACGCCGGCCCATCAACCTGAATCTCGCCCTTGGTACCGTGAATGCGAATCGAAGCGCGGCCACCCGGCTGCCTGTCAGGGTTTGTGGCTACCGGCATCGCAGTCATGGCGACGGCGTGCGACGTGCGATTTGCAGAGAAGCTATTAGTTGGTGTCGTAGTTGGGAAAGTGATGAGCATGGTGGTATCCTCGTCAGCGCCGGTCTCCGGGTATTTGACCATGGTAGAGCTAATCGCAGAAGGAGGTCGGCGTTGAGAGGGCGGAAGAGTGTGATAGAGGGTTTGAAAGACCCATGTCAGAGAGTAAATCCCCACTGTATAGGTAGACTCGTTAGAAACAATCATTCGACCATCGCAAATTGAAATCCAAAAAGCAAACCGCAAGAGAGGTAGGCGTAGACATAGACATACAATCAAGCAAAGCACCCCCCGCGAGATCCATATTCACCATACGATGACTCGCATCCCACGAATAATCGCCCGTGCTATTATCAGCCACGACGCGCAGCACCTCGCCAATCTCACCGCTGCGAATGATATCGCGCACCTGAACGCTCAGCGGGAAATACCGCGTCCAAACGGCCTCCATCAAGAAGCGATTCTCGCGCTTCGCAATCTCGACGAGCGTCTTGAGCTGTGCCGCATTCACAGTAAACGGCTTCTCGCAGAGGACATGCTTGTGTCCGACTTCGAGCGCTAGTCGCACGTTTTGGTAGTGGTGCGAGTGCGGCGTGGCGATGTAGATGATGTCGACATTTGGGTCGGCTACCAGTTCTTCGTAGGAGCCGTAGGCGGTTGGTTTTTGGTGCTGCTGCGGGAGTTGCAGCTTCTGGATGAACTCCTCGGCGCGCTGTTTGGAGGATGAGGATGCTACCGCGGTGACTGTGTGGGTGACATCCTGTGTGCCTCGGGCATGCGCGTCTCTGAGTAGGTCGCGTGTGAACGCTGGTACTAGTTAGCAATTCTCGCCTGAAACAGTGGATTGAGCTTGAAACTCACTCAAAGCAATTCCTCCGGTAGCTATATGATATGTTAGAGCAATAAGTCACAAAAGAGTGGGATACTCGACATACCTAGTATACCCCACCGGGCGTTGAAAACCATCTTGTCGGGTCGTTGGAAGGTAACTTAGACTTACTTCGGACTGTGCTGCTTGTACACCCTGTATGCACTTTTCGATATTGACGGATTGATATGTATAAGGAGGGCGACGATGAGCTAGTCGGATTTATAGTCGGATTCCCCAGTTGCAGGATAATTATCCAGCCCGCAGTGATATCATCTGTGAGGGGTAGCTCAGTCACCTTCCTAGTTGGTATGTTTTACGAAGTTTTCTGTCTCACAGGGTATATTGTATTTTCCTAGAATTTCTAAGCAATAGAATAGAATGGAAGTAAAACAGGAAGATAAAGTCACGCCTCCACATGCAATATCACTCGACCCGGCTTTCGAAAGTCGATGGAATAGACCCTCAACTGATGCAACTCTAAAATATTTAGGAATAATACAATGCATGCAAAAGAAAAAAAATGCATATGATAAGATACAAAAGATTCACGAGGGCTCTGCTTTGATCCGGATTTTCTGGCCAGGAGACTCGGTATCCTGCGAGAAAGGTCAGTCAGTACCAGATATATACAACAGCTAGAACTAGACTCACCTCAGCCTTTCGCTTCCCCAATACGGAATCCGGTGTGCCCAGGCGCGCTGACGGTGTCCCTGCGCGTGCTACCGTAGCAGAGCCGTCCTTGGTCACTTCGGCATAGCAACTGGCGTGATAGACACGGTTATTGCCCACTTTGATAGCATCCTGCCAGATCCAGTCTTGCACATCCTCCGACCAGGTCGACTCAAACTTCTCCTGGCAGATGGGACAAGGCGCGTTGCGCAACGTTGCATCATTTGGGGCACGGATCCATTGTTTTTGGGGCTGCTTTTTGGCGGATTCGTCTTCGGTCGTTGCACCGCCGTTGCCTGGGCCAGAGCCTCCGAGACCGCTGTCGTCGTCGTATTCTCTCGATTTGATCCAGTCCTGTTTTTTTTTGGTGTCAGATGTCAGAAGGTGGGTTGAGTCTTGTAAATATTATGATTGCATTGAACATACCCTTTCATCCACATACCAACTCCGATTCTGTCCCCGCCTGGCAGCATCTACCATGCGTTGGTTTGTCTTGAAATGCCAGTCCAAATGCCGAGCTTTCTTCTGCTTTCCTTCTTCTGTAGTAGGAAACCGCCGTCCGCAGGTTCCACATCGATTGCTTTTTGCATCGTACAGGCTGTTTATTAATACAGGCCGTGGTCTATGAAAATAGTTGTTAGCAGAGTCACCAGTTAGCAATGAAGTTTCACGCACATTTTGATAGAAGCTGTGCTTAGATGCACGTTGATCGTGACATCCGCAGCATTCTGTGGAGTAGGAACTGGAACCGGAGGAGTATAAGTCGGTTGCCCCGGGATGATAAAAGGAAGATTCAAAGAAGCTGCCGGTGGCGTTCCTGTAGTGGACGCAGGAGGGAGGAGTCCCCGAGCCCTAAGTGACGCAATAAGTGGATTCTCTGCTGGAGCTGGAGCTGCTGCTGCAGCCTGAGGAGTACTGGATTGTGAAAAGATGCTAGCAATCGGTGGAGGAGGAGTTGGTTGTTGGCGGTTTGCCGTGGCTTGAAGCAATCCAGCAAGCGTGTTGGAGTTTAGCAACGCCGCCAAATTTGGCTGCGGCGTTGTTTGAGGAATTGGCTGTGACGACGGCGTTGAGATAGCGGGAATGGACGCAGCAGCAGGATTGGAATAAGGGGATTGGCTTGCTGGAAATGGCTGGGGTGCTGGTTTTGCCGGGGCTAGAGCCGAGACTTGGTCTCTCACGAGCTTTAGTTGATCGGGGGGAAGCTGCTGGCGCTGCAGGATCCCTTGGAGGTCCAACAAGGCTTTGAGTCGTTGTTGGACTGCTGGATCGAAAGGGTTATTAGCAAAGTCTGCTCGAGCACTGATGATGAGGCTTTCTATATCACGATGTAGTGCACCAACATCTACATCTTGACTCTGCTGAGGTGTATGTGACGGTCTCTGTTGAGAGTTAGCAAGCCACATTGTCGTCGAGACAAGGCAACTCACCTCTGGCGCTTGTGACTGCGCCTGTGAATGTCCGTTCGAGCTCGCAGGAGGATATCGAGATGCTGCTTGTGGCGGCGTAGGGGTGTGTGTCCAGGTTGGAGGTGTGGCAGAGCCCCGGCTCCTGGCGAGGACGTCCTGTTGTTTGGTTCGGTGCTGCTGCAACGCAGCAGTTCTGGCTTTGATAAGTGCGTTTTCAATGCCCCGGGTGATCTCCGCTGGGAAAACAGGTCGAGGATCTAGGGAACCTGGCACCGGCTCCTTCCACGTCTTGAGCATCTCGTCCAGCTTGCGTCGGGTTTGCTGGTCGACCAAGGTATATGCATTCATAAAGGTTTGATAGAGATTCCGGCCCAGGAAAAGAGTGTAGGGGGTGCCTACATTCTTCACCACACTGTCGACTACGTACAGAGCAGGAAGTTTCTGCGAGGGCGGTGTCTACCAGCGATATTAGAGGATTTCTCTGCAGCTACGAAGGTGAAAGACGAATAACAAGTGGATATATGCAGAAACAGGAACTATCACAACCCGTGGATTGGACTGTAGCTTGCAGGATGGAAGACCTACTGTTCGGATATGGTTCTCCAAGACTCGAGAGATGGCCATGGCATGTTCTGTATTCTCTTTAGCTATGACAGTCAAGTTGCTGATCTGGAATCTGTCATTTGTTGTTAGATCCTCGAGGGAGTTTTTGTAGTCCTCGGCGACCTCATCGGAAGGAAGTCCCGACATGTTGAACTGATGTGAATACAAGAAGATTCTTAATAATCAGCTGTAGGTCTTAGATGACTCTCTGCCTTTTTTTCTCTCTTTCTCTCTCTCTTTCTTTTTTTTGCTTCTGCTGGATCGATCACAGAACTGCTACTCTTTTCGTCTGTTTTTTGTTTTTTTCTCACTGTTTTGTTTTTCTTCTCTTTTTCTTTCTCTGTTTCCTTCTTTCTCGCTAAATAGCTCAAATGTCGTTCTCCTTACCACGCTGTGGCTAGGATGGAAAGAACGTGGCCGTGCAATAGATGCCGGAGATAAAAAAAAGTCTGATTGCTTGGGAAGCGTTCTCGGCTCAAAGATAATATCTTGTAGAAGAGATTGCAATATGTGGGACAATGAAACAGATGTAGAATGCTTGCTTGCTAGCTGAGAAAACAGGTCATGCGAAACGACACGCCCAAACCCGAGTAACAGACAGTCCGACCGCCAGACCGACCAGACAAGACTAGACACTCTGGAGTCTAAAGAAGCAATTCTAAGGCCGGCTGTTCCACCGCTATTTACCTGGTATGTCCGCACATGGCACTAATGGTATGTCTGCCGGTTTCCGAGGGACGGGGGAGACTGAATACGGTCGATCGGGACGGTAGATGGCAATGCAGGGTAGGAGGAGCTTGACAGAGAAAGAAGAGGGGTAGCGGTGTTATAATAGCGAGAAGAATCAAGAGAAGAAGACAGGGAGCTGCACGGGCGGAGTGAAGGAGGAAAGGAGAGGACGGAGAGAGAGAGAGAGACGAAGAGAAAGAAAGAGAGAGCAAACATCCGCCGACGTCGTGTGACTTGGACACCTCAGGCATCAACCGGCCGCCGACTCCGCCAAGTGACGTCTTTATCACCCATCAACCGTCAACCGACAACCATCAACCATCTCAACCAACCCTCATACAACACAAGGCTACTTCTATTTCTTCTGCCTCACGCCCAGCTAAGCGTCCATTGTTATCTTCACCATTCCAACCCGTCAGTAACCCGACAGCCGACATTCTTGTACTACTGCCTCTGCTCGGTGGCAATAGCAATAGCAATAGCAGTACATCATGAAGCTCCTCCACCAAATCCTCCTCCTCGTCGTCCTCGGGTTCGTACAGCTCGCCTTTGCAACTCAGCCACAGAAATCAGTCGTCGTCACATACCCCGACAATACTCCGGATTCCGTGCTGAACGATGCAAAGAAAGCCATTACTGACGCCGTGAGCACATCTTTCGCCTTCGAGGCGCTATACAGTAGGATCCACATTTGCTAACCAGGTCTCTTAGGGTGGCTGGATCACTCACGAATTCAGTAAGTCCATCTCTACAAAAACTGTCTCGTGGGATTCTCGACTAACCGCTGTATCTACTTTCTAGACCTGTTCAAGTAAATAGCCCTATCGAATAATAGCATTGACCTACAGCACTAACTTAATACAGGGGCTTCGCTGCCAAAGCTTCCTCCGCAGCCTTGGAAACCGTCCAAGCAGCATCCGTCAATTACCTCCCTGTCATCGAAGACGACAAAGTTGTTACCGTTGATGGCGATTTTGCCGGGCAGTAAGACGGGCATGTACTTATATATTTGATGAACGGATGGAAATGACTTATGCCTGAGTCAGGCATTTTTACGCGGTTTATGAGGGATGTTATTACTAAAGAATGCCTGGCGTCTAATGTATTATACTACGTAGTGGATGATGGACTGGCGTTTCGGAGAGGCTGTCTGTCTGGTCACAATGCACGTTCGTTTACTTAATTCATCATCAATGCTGCAATTCATTATTCCCTAATTCACTTTTTGCATATGCATGTTCCGTAGTGTCGTGACTCTAGTTTCAGACGTAAAAATAAAACTGTAGTGGGACAGATCGGCCCCAGAGCGGAGGACGGCACGCGGGTCTGCGGCGGCGGCGCGACAGACAGACACTCTGTATGCTCCAACTTCATACAAACACAACAACACAGTCACCGCGTCTCTGATAGCCCCATACGATTCCATTCTATACCAATCTGCTGTCATGTGCTCGATTCCGGACACGCAACACACCTAACCTCTCTGACTCGTCTCGCCGTCTCGGGAAACAGCGCGCTCAACATTGAACATGGCCTCCGAACACAGTGTCGCCAAGGTCCTGCTCGAATGGATCAATAGCTTCTCCCTCGGCAAAACAATCCGCGACACCGACGAACTCAGCGACGGCATCATTCTCTGGGAGATCCTGCAAGATATCGACCCGCAGTACTTTCTCGACGAACTGCCCGAGCGCAACCCGTCCGATCACTGGGTCACAAAATGGCAGAACCTCAAACACCTCCACAAACTACTCACGGGCTACATTCGCAAGCAGTACGACAACGACGAGATCCCTCCTGGCCTCGACCCGTCGCCCGACTTGAAAGCCATAGCGGAAGCAAACTCGCTTAAGGAGACTAACAAACTGCTCAAACTGCTGTTGATTGCTGCCATCAGCTCGCCCAATGCCGAGGCATATGTTACAACGCTGCAGGAGCTGAGCACGCCGACTCAGGAAGGACTGAAGAACATTATAGAGGACGCTCATAACTCTCAGCATGAAGACCTGTCGGCGGACGAGGAGGATCAAGATGGCACGGCGAAGCGTGACCTTGCAGTCGACCCAGAACTGAAATTCGAAGAGCGAGTAGGCAAGGTGTTGGCCGAGAATGATCGGCTTGCAAGCGAGAAGAAAGAGATGGAGAAGGCCCTGGAAGACTTGCATAATCGGCTAGCGCGCCTTCAGGAGAACAACGACACATTACAGAACCGTCTCGCTTCGACAGAGGACAGATTGGTGACGCTGAAATCGGGCAAGGGCGACGTCGGCTTCAGCGCCAAGGCCCTCGAGAGCAGGTCGCGACAGCAAGAAGAACTCATTGCCAATCAAGAAGCCAAGCTGTCAGCGGCACAGGATGAGATCGACAGCCTCAAAATGTCGCTAGAGTCAATGCGGGTGAAGACACAACGGTTCCAGAAACTGCAAGACGACTATGATGAAATGAAGACCGAGAGAGATCAGCTAATCCGCAAGGCAAATGCTGCCGAGAAATACCGACAGAAGCTGCAGGCAAGCCAGGACTTTGAGAAGGAGAACCAAGCGCTGAAGAATCAAGTCAAGGATCTTCAACAGCAGCTGAAGGACGCCGATTCAAACCAGAAGTGGTCTTCGGAACGAGACGTGGAGCTTGAAGAGTACAGACGAGTATTGCCGCGCATTGAACAGGACCGCCATGAGATTCAAAACCTGAAGAAACAGCTCGAGTTCAACAATCACGCGTTGACAGAGCGCCTTCAAAGCGCAGAAGAGCAGAGAGACAGAGACGAAGCTTTGATTAGTGAATTGAGAGAACGAATCCGAGAATTGGAAGGTTCACCGGGCAGTCCTTCGTATACGCCTGGCAATGCCTCTCCTAGGGTGCAGAGCACTTTGCAGAAGGACCTTGAGGATATCGGGGCACGGGAAACTCAGCTGTCAGTAAATTTACCATTATGTGCTGTCGACTCGCTGACTTTTTGATAGAAAATCCGAAAATGAGGAACTGAAGAAGGAAGTGAGCAAGTTGAAAACAACAAATACGGTAAGATCGGACTATCAATCAAGCAATACTGCGATATTAATGATATCATAGCTCGGATCCAGTCTAGAAGCATACTCGGAGAATTTGATTTTGACGGCACAACTAGCACAAGCGAAATCTACGCAGAGGTATGCTCCCTATCTTCTTTCAAGACAATATGCTAACATCCCCTAGCGACGAGTACTGGAAACTCTACGACCAATACGCAGAAATACGCCAGAAGCTGGCAGACGCAGAGGATCTGATAGACACTACAAAGAGACAACTCGACGACGCCAGAGCAGAGTGTAAGTCAAATCGATAAATCATGATCCTGCCTTGTATGCCTTGATCGATACTTATGTAACCCATCGAACAGTGCAACTCGTCGGCAAAGAAAAACTTGACATCATCGCCGAAGTCAAAGACTCCAACTCTTCGGAAGTCACCAAAGCACGCGCAGAATGGGACGAACTCGCCCGCAAAGTACACCATCTCGAGGCCGAGGTCGACGCCTCTCAGGCCCTGGTCAGAGACATGTGCGCCGAGCGGGACGAGCTGCGGACAATGCTAGACGCCAAACAAGCAGAAATTCACGCCGAGGACCAGGATTTTATCAGGGAAATCCAGGCATTGCTCGCCGAGTTTTCTGCTAGAAACAAGACCCAGAACCCTGACGCGCCCGAGAAGTCCGGTATCGAGCTTTTGAAGCATTTCGCCGAAGTCACCGAGAAAAGCGCGGAAACCTTAGCAAAAAGGGCAGAGGTAAGTTGCCTATTAATCTGTCCAGATACCCAGTATTGATAGATTACTGTAGCATATCGACCAGCAAAACGATCTCATCAAGTCACTCCAGGAGCAAATGAAGCACTTGGAGGAGGCAAAGAATGACCAAGAGGAAGACGGTATATCCAAAGAACGCGAGGTATGCAAAATATGCCAGTAAGAGCTTTGTTGTGACAAGTGTTAACATGAGCAAAAACAGATCGAACTACAAGAAATCATCAACCGCCAATCCCGAGAGATATCCCTCATTTGCTCGGCCTGGTACGACCTCCAGGGTCGCCTGCAACATAGCAACAATATCTCTATTGCGCGCTATCGTCATCCTGCTACAGGCGGTGCAGGAGCGACCGATCTGCAGAAAGGATGGCTCGCGAAGCAGAGAAACCTCGTGTCTGCGGCGAGTACTGGTAGTAAGTAGATGAAGTAATAAAAGAGAGAACAGCCCAAGCACGCACGCACGCAATCATACGTACATAAATACATCATACACGCGGTATCATATCATTTCCTGCATTCTATCTGTCTTTGCCTCTCGGTTTCTCATCTCTTATGTATATCTACACATCACCGGACACTTCCAATTTCCCACATTTCTGCACATTATATCATTCTAATAATTATAGCCTTCCTTCCTTTTCATTTCTTTCCTCTGTCAAAATTCCCTTTCCATAAATTGTCAAATCTGTTTCTTCGCATTGACATGTTCCAAACATAAACACCGGGGCTTTATACCATTCCATTCCGTCTTTTGCATGCTGTTTATACCTTTATGTTCCATATTTCGTGTCCAAGGTTTACTCTGGCCTATGTATTTTATTTGTCGGTATGTCAATGTCCAAAGAGTCTGGCACAATAGAATAGAATGTAAGTAATCTTCAGGTTTCTCTAAGTTTCAATGTCTTTTAGTACATTTATATACATAGTTTCCGCCGCTCTGGCGGTTTAGCCTGCAGCGTTCAGCCTTCAAGCCCATTGCCGAGGATGCTTCAGCACATCCAACAGCTCTCGTTCTCTAGCAACTTCCTCGGCGTGTTCACCATTCTCCAATTCAGCAGTATCCTCAGCCTTGGCCCCATCAGTCCTCGTCCCCGAGACCGGATCCATGTACACCCAGCTTGCCGTGCGCGGCAAACTCATCAGGATACTCTCAACACGAGCATTAGGGGTCCTCAAACCGAAACTGGTACCCCGGTCATAGACAAGATTGAACTCGACATACCGTCCGCGCCGGAGTTGTTGCCACTCCTTCTGCTTGGGGGTGAATGGCATGTCTTTTCTGCGCTCTAAAATCGGGACATACGACGGCAGGAACGAGGCTAGGGCGTCGCTGACAAAGGAAAATAGTGTTTCCTGAGGGTTTTGGGAGGAAGACGACGAGCTTTGCAAGAAGTGCGCGTCTAGATCGTCGAAGAAGATACCACCTACGCCTCGCGATTCCCCGCGGTGAGGCAGATAGAAGTACTTGTCGCACCAGGCTTTGAAGCGCGGGTAGTATCCGCTATCATGTCGGTCGCAGACATCCTTGATAGTCTGATGGAAATGCTTGCAGTCTTCCGGGTAGAGGTACGATGGCGTCAGGTCAGTGCCTCCGCCAAACCACCAGTTCCGATCGCCATTGATCGGGTCCTTGGGATCGGAGGTTTCAAAGTATCGATAGTTCAGATGCACTGTTGGCGCATTGGGGTTATGCGGGTGCAACACCAGAGACAGCCCGGCGGCAAAGAAACTGAGAGAATCAACATCTGCCCCGACGAACGACTTGTGGTCGGCGCGCATTTTCTCAATGGCTGGTCGCGGTAGTTCGCCGTAAACGACCGACACGTTGACGCCGGCCTTTTCAAATACGTTCCCATCCTGGAGCACGCATGATATGCCGCCGCCGCCATTGGGGCGTGTCCATGTGTCGGCTTTGAAGGCTTTGCCGTCGATTCTGCTCAGTTCGTCGGTGATCTTCTTCTGGTGCTCTTTGATCAGCTTCTCCATCCGCAGACGCATCGGTGAGTCGTCGTTGACTGGTGCCTTCTCCTTCAGAGCTTGGTCGATCTCGGCGATTGTAGGTGCTTCTGTCTCGGCGACATTTTCCGTTGCCTGTATGCAGATTAGCAGAGGTCACATGCTTAGTGAAAGTTATAGATGACAGACCATTGAATAGATCAGCGCGCCGATAAAAGGAATTCCAATTGACAGTCGCAGCCAAGGTCGCCATATTGTGAATGACTCTTTGGGCGCCTGCTTTGAGCTATATGACCGTGCATTGGCGCATTGGAGCCGTGGTGCAGTTTTTGCAGTGCCTGCAGGCCGTGCCAGCCCTTGACGAGGAGCCAGCCTGGTCAAAGGCCTGGAGAGGCGAGTAGCCGTGGCCATGTCTGAAGGTCTAAATGAGCGGGAAATGAAAAAAGAATTATGCAGACATAAGGCCTCGGGGCAGAACAGAAGCTCTTATAAAAAGCAGCCAGCCAGCATCAGCAGACTCGCCGCCGAATATCAGCTCATGCCCGGAGTGTTTGCTCTGTTTGTTCCTCCCGCGGGGCCGCAGCTGCTTAGCTTTTCCCGCCGCAAAAAATCGTCGCCGACCCCCGCAGACCTTCAAATTTCTTGACAGAACTGTTGTCGCTTGCGTTTTGCATTTTGCATGCCTGTACTCCGTACGGTGTTACAACAAAGCTAATACAGACTCGGTACGGACGCTGACAACGCATTCTGGAATAATACATACTCGCCATCCCTTCTGAGTCATCGCATCGCCCAGCTACCATGCGTATCGACTGATAACGACAAACTGCAACATGCAGCAGGATTTGATGCAAGTCGACCTGGGCAAGGCCCAGGTCATCGACAACGTCCCCAAAGTCATCCGGGAGTTAAAGTTTGGTGCACTGTGAGTGCTCGCTTTGTTGTGTCTACAAAGCCCACCATGGTGATTGCTGACCACATTTTCTTTGCTCCAGATCGAATGACGACATTATCAGCCAGGCCGTCGTGGAAGTCTCGGATCGAAGGTTCTACGACCTCGAGCGGAACCGCGTCGTTCAGGAAAATGGACCGCTGGATCGAAGAATGGGCGTCAGCGGCAAGACTGAGAAATGCCTGACATGCGACATGCCGCATAGCGAGTGCAATGGCCACTTTGGCCACGTCAGATTAGTGCTTCCGGCCTTTCACATTGGATACTTCAAACGCGTCATCGGGATTTTGCAAGTGATTTGCAAAGAATGCTCGTCCATACTACTCCCCGAGCCCGAGCGCCGCGCCTTTTTGAAGGAGATGCGCCGGCCACGGCTGGACAATTTACGGCGCTTACAGATCGCGAAACGGGTTGTCGAGCGATGCAAGAAGAGTCGAGAGTGTGTTGCTTGTGGTGCTATAAATGGGGTGGTGAAGAAAGCTGGTACAACGGCGTTGAAGATTATCCACGAAAAGTTTCGCTACGTCAACCAGTCTGCAAAGAAGATCCAGCCGATCAGCAAGATAGTATTTGAAGAGTCGCTTAATGAAGCAAGGGCTTCGAATCCAGATGTGGACAGATTTTATAAGAAGGCCCAGGATGATTTGAATGCGCTCCGGGTTTTGAACCTTTTCAAAAAGATTTCCAACGCAGACTGTGAACTCCTGGGTCTCGATCCGAAGGAAGTCCGACCGGAAACTTTCCTCTGGCAGTTCATTCCAGCTCCTCCAAATTGTATTCGTCCTTCGGTTAGTCAAGATGGAGCGTCTAACGAAGATGACTTGACCGCCAAGCTCGGTGACATTGTCCAGAGCAACATTACATTGAAGAACAACTTGAAGAAAGGGGCCCCAGTCAGTACGATTGTCGAATGCTGGGACTATATGCAGCTGCAGATTGCTATCTATATCAATGGCGACGTACCGGGGTTGAAAACAGAAGGAGGCAAACCAACTCGCTCCCTGGTGTCGCGGTTGAAAGGCAAACAGGGTCGATTCCGAGGCAATCTGTCCGGAAAGCGTGTCGACTTTTCGGGGCGTACTGTCATCTCGCCAGACCCTAACCTGCGAATCGACGAAGTGGCCGTTCCAGAGCTAGTTGCGAAGAACATGACTTATCCAGAAGTAGTCACTCGATACAACAGGGCTTGGCTGCAGAAGCTGGTGCGCAATGGACGGAACAAGTGGCCTGGAGCCAACTCAATCCAAAAGAAGGGCAGTGCATATAAGACAATGTTGAAGTTTGCCGACCTTGACCTTGTAGCTAATGGTCTGCAAATCGGAGACGTCGTGCTGCGCCACCTTGTCGACGGTGATATTGCACTTTACAATCGACAGCCGTCTCTTCACAAGCTCAGTATCCTCTCACATTTTGTCAAGGTTCGTCCTTACAGGACTTTCCGCATGAACGAATGTGTTTGCAATCCATACAATGCCGATTTTGACGGTGACGAAATGAATCTGCATATTCCTCAAACCGAGGAAGCTCGTTCCGAAGCGATGGAATTGATGGGTGTGAAAAATAATTTGGTCACGCCAAAGAATGGAGAGCCAATTATTGGTGCCATCCAGGATTTCATCAGCGCTGCTTACGTGCTGAGCAGCAAGGACAACTTTTTTGACCGCCGGTCATTTACTCAGATTTGCTTGTATATGCTTGGCCCGGATACGAAATTTGATCTTCCGCCTCCATCCATCCTCAAACCGCAGATGTTATGGACTGGGAAACAAGTATTTAATATCATGATGCGGCCGAACAAGGATGATCCGGTCAAGGTTAATCTCGATGCAGCTTGCCGAGAGTTCAAGCAGCCAAAGGATGGGCGACCAAAAGACTTGGACCCCAACGACGGTTGGCTTGTCATTCGCAACTCTGAAATCATGTGCGGTGTGATGGACAAGACCACGATTGGTTCCGGCAAGAAAGAAAACGTCTTTTATATTATGTTGAGAGATTTCGGCCCCCCTGCGGCAGCTGAAGGAATGAACAGGCTCTCCAAGCTTTGTGCACGCTGGTTTACTAATGTGGGCTTTTCAATTGGTATCACAGATGTGTATCCGAGCGAGAGGCTCATCGCGTCCAAAAATGCATTGGTTGAAAAGGCCTACGCTGCATGTGATGATATCATTGCTCAGTATAAGGCAGGTAAACTGGAAAAACTCCCGGGTTCTGACGAGCTCGAGACGATGGAAAGCCAGGTTTCAGGCATTCTGTCCAAAGTCCGCCAACAGGCTGGAGAAGAGTGTATTGCGCAGCTCAGTAAATACAATGCTCCTCTTATCATGGCTACGTCTGGATCTAAAGGTTCCAGCATCAACGTGTCACAAATGGTTGCTGTTGTCGGTCAGCAGATTATCAGCAGTGAGCGTGTGCAGGATGGGTTCCAGGACCGAACATTGCCACATTTCCCAAAGAATGCGCGACACCCGCCTTCCAAGGGTTTCGTGCGAAATAGCTTTTTCTCCAGCTTGACGCCTACCGAGTTCTTCTTCCACGCCATGTCTGGTCGTGAAGGTCTGATTGATACTGCTGTGAAGACTGCAGAGACAGGTTACATGTCCCGTCGTTTGATGAAATCTCTTGAAGATTTGTCGGCCAAATACGATGGTACAATTCGAACTTCATCAGCTAGTATTGTCCAGTTCAGCTACGGTGGTGACAACTTGGATCCGGTAGATATGGAAGGCAAAGCCAAGCCTGTCCACTTTGACCGCACATACAACCATGCTGTGGCAATCACGCATAACAATAACGAGCGAGGACTGACACCTGAGGAAATGAGGGCCATCACGGAGAAACTGCTTTCGAAAGAACGAGCGAGGTTCGTTCGAAAAGGTCTGTTTGGCGAAGATCTTGACTACAATGACAACAGCGACTATGCTGTCGACCAACATGGAGGCGCACGAGGCTTTATTGAGTCTATCAGGGAGTACGTGGATAACAAAGCAAGCGAGCTGGCTCGAGCAGGAGGCAGCGCTGACTCTGAGAACGGCCGAAAAGCTCTCAATCACGTTAACAAGCTGTCTGAGCGATCTCTCAAGTGCTTTATCCAGTCCTGTCTTACCAAATACGAAAGAGCCAAGATCGAGCCAGGCCATGCTGTTGGTGCTGTTGGGGCGCAGTCTATCGGCGAGCCTGGTACTCAAATGACTTTGAAGACGTAAGTTTTATCTAATGCATTTATCATCTAAGGAACTGCATGCTGATTTTTACTAGTTTCCACTTTGCTGGTGTCGGTAACTTGGCGCTCACTCAGGGTGTGCCGCGTATCAAAGAAATCATCAACGCCTCGAAAGAGATCAGTACCCCAATTATCACCTGCCGACTTCTCAACGACAGCCAGGTGGAAACCGCTCGTATCGTCAAGGGCAGAATCGAAAAGACATTTTTACGCGACATTATGAAGTGCGTCAAAGAAAGATGGAAAAGCAACGAAGCCTACATTACAATCACGATCAATCCAAAAACCATTGAAGACCTCGGGCTGGAGTTGAACGTTCCCAAAATCGTTGATGCCATCAAATCTCATCGGCGCTTCAAAGCAGAGGATCTCAGTTTTAAATGGTCCGGTAGCCATATTCATGTGTACATGGACACGGATCCAAAAAGCAAGGACAGTCTGAGCAAAACCGATATTGCCGCGACGAGTGCAGACCCGTATATCCGGCTGCGCCACCTCAAGCGTATGCTTCCTGATATTCAAGTCCTGGGCCATCCGCAGGCTCGACGAGCTATTATCCACTCGGAGCATGGCGCCAATAAACTTCTTGTCGAAGGCTACGGACTGAAGGAGTGCATGACGACTGATGGAGTGGATGGTATTCGCACCAAGACTAATAACATCATGGAGACGCGGACAATATTGGGAATCGAAGCAGCACGCCAAACGATTATTGATGAGATGTGTGAAGTCATGAAGGATATGGACATTGATCCGCGACACGTAAGCCATCTGTTTCTTCTCTTCATTCTTTACCTAGCTAACTGGCCTGTTAGATGCATCTCTTGGCCGATATTATGACGACCAACGGCGAAGTTCTCGGTATTACCCGATTTGGAATGGCAAAGATGCGCGATTCCGTGCTGCAGCTCGCCTCGTTCGAAAAGACCGCAGACCACCTCTTCGACGCAGGCGGCACCGGTCGCACTGATCGCGTGGAGGGAGTGTCCGAATGCATCATCATGGGCAAGACGGTGTCTCTCGGGACGGGCGCTATGGAGGTTGTGCGCAAACTCAATTTCTACGAGGGACATACGGGGCCTAAGAAGACGGTGTTTGAGGACGCCTGGGCAGAGTTTTGCGTTGACCCTGCTGCGATGACTACTACACGCAGGCGAAGGAGGTAGACTAGTACACAAAAGGTGTAAAAAGGGTGCATTGAGTTGGAGTTTATTCTTTTCGGGCGGGTGTTTTTTTACGATTTAGCATGTGATAGGCTTTTTCATCTCTCTACCTGTTATTGATTGCGACGATTATGTTGACGCAGCCCTATCGGTGAATCTAAGCCACTGATCGATATGTGCCTGTGAGGATCTAGTCGACTGGATGACTCACGAATGATGAACGTGATGTGACTCGGAAAGTCACGGGATGTCTGCTGTGACTCTGCTTGGAAGCAGGACAAACTTTTGTATGTCATCTGGCGAGGTCACTAGATGTGGCCGCCATGCTGATAGCTGTACCTATGCCTGGTATTCTTTGCACATCTATGTATTCTTCGTTGGTCGATTCAATGTGATGATGCGGCTGTTGTAGGTGTAATGTAGAATGTAACTACTACGGAGCTGGAAGCTACAACCTCACGGCCGTCCATTATAAATATATATAGTATGTGTATGGATATTTAATATGACCATAGAGATAGTTATATGAATATCAACATCGTACACGGCGTACTTATAAAAACACAGGCATATCGCGCAGACGATGTGGCGGTGTGCGGGCTGTCAAATCAGGTGCCTTGGTGCCTTGGTGCCTGAATGACTTTACCGGGTTGCGGGGCTGAGTGCCAGATTATTAAGGCTAAGCTGGCTGCCTGCCCGCCCCCCCATCATCTGCCTTCCCCGATCGTCATCACCTCCGACTCCATCTCCATCTCCATCTTCATCGTCTTCCTCCATCCCTCATCCACCTCCCCATCAACAACAACAAATACTCACTTGCGCACTCGCTTGCCATCGTGAGTCATCGCCGTCATCTGCTACCATCTCCCCATCCCCGATATAAACCCAGGTTAGTCCTGACTGCATCCGTCGTGCGGATCCGTGCTTATCTCCCGCCTCTCCACAGAGAACTACCACCATGAGGTCCAAGTTTAAGGACGAGCACCCCTTTGAGAAGCGCAAGGCCGAGGCTGAGCGTATCCGCCAGAAATATGCCGACCGCATTCCTGTACGTATTTTGCAGGCTGAGTCCCTAACAGCCATTATGCTACACCATACACCTTGTTTGTGCTACAGACCAACACTAATTATCCAACAGGTCATCTGCGAGAAGGTCGAGAAATCCGATATTGCCACCATAGACAAGAAGAAATACCTCGTCCCCGCTGATCTCACCGTCGGCCAGTTCGTCTATGTCATCCGTAAGCGCATCAAGCTATCGCCGGAGAAGGCCATTTTTATCTTTGTCGACGAGGTGCTGCCACCGACCGCGGCGCTGATGAGCAGTATCTACGAGGAGCACAAGGATGAGGACGGGTTTCTATATATCACGTACGTTCTACACCATATATATATATATATATATATACATACTGACAAGGCTGACTGCCGCAGATATTCCGGCGAGAACACCTTTGGCGACTGCTGAATGCCCGTCGGAAGGATGTTATGACCTGTTTACTTATTTGCTGCTAGAGTTGTTGCCATCTGCTCTTTTTTCTCTTCTTCTGCTACGACCGTCTTATCTGCCAGGTGTCTTCAGCTACGAATTGAACGATTTGACCGATGGCCGACTTTGACTGCATGAGAAATCAAATGAGAATGATCAAAGTCGTTGGTCTCATTGTCTCGGCGTTATACGGACAACATGTTTTGCTACTCTATTTTGATGATACTTTTATTGCTTGAATACCAGCACTGCAGTTGACCAGACCGGTTAGACGCTCGACCTGAGGCTGTCATATTCGTATTTCTGAGGCTCCTAGCTGGGGACATTCGGGTAAAGGCTGTATCTAGAAGTATTTATCAGCTATGAAGATCTCTTGTATCTCTAGTATTTTGTAAGCAAGTAAAGGTTGGAGGTTAAAGCCGACCGGCGCAATATCGGCCGCTGTCGCCCAATCAGGAATAGTGCGAACCGGCACCAGGTCTTCCCAGACAAAACCTCGCCGAGCATCAACAACTCACCCATTCTGCGAACCGATTCGTTTTCTTCTTCTCCATTAAGCCCGGAGCTATTGTCGTTTGTGTTTATTTGTTTCGCTTTTTCTTCTTCTGCGTCTGTTTCGGCCGTTGGACTCGCCACCGGCTCGATCAACACCAAGGTCAATCTCCTGATAGACAGAAAAAAAAATAAAAGAATAGAAAATGTCTCCAGCAGTCGCCCACATCGGCGCCGGATCGGCAGCAAAGGATGTGAAAAGGGAGTCTGGAACGGCTCGACTGCTTGGTTCTGGTATATACAATTCTTGATCTACGATGTTTTGTTGTAAGAGGACGTTGGCTGACTTGATCGCCAACAGGATCTGCTGGAATTGCCGAGTTGCTTGTTTTCCACCCGGTTCGTTCAGTCTACATGAATACGGTAAAATAGGAGAACAATAATGCTGATTGTTGCCTGCACAGGTTGATACAATTGCCAAGCGATTGATGAGCAACCAAGGCCGAGTACGTTGGATATCCCTCATACAAGGAAAGCACGAAACTCACAACCACCCAAATAGGTCAGCACCACCGCTGCTCTGAACCAGGTCATTTTCAAAGAATACGCCTCGGCGTCTGTAGGCACAAAATTCACTTCGTTGTTCCCCGGTCTCGGATATGCTGCTGGATACAAGGTCAGTCGACAAAGAAAGGAAGGACAAGCTGGAAAATAGGAGGTTGTACTGATGCGGTGGGCAGGTTCTTCAACGAATCTATAAATACGGCGGCCAGCCGTTTGTGCGTGACTACTTGGCGGAGCATCACGGCACATCGTTTGATCAGGCGTTTGGCAAGGGGACTGGAAAGGCTGTGATGCATGCCACTGCTGGAAGGTGTGTTTCTTTTTGATGACGATCGAGGTTGATAATGTTGACGTTGATATTAGTATCGTCGGTATCGGCGAGATTGTCCTCCTCCCCCTCGATGTGCTGAAGATCAAGCGCCAGACCAACCCCGAGGCCTTCCGAGGCCGTGGTCTGTTCAAGATTGTGGCCGATGAAGGCTTCGGCTTGTACCGGGGAGCCGGCTGGACGGCCGCACGTAACGCACCTGGATCGTTTGCCGTATGTTTTATATCCCGCTCTAACTCGCTGCTATAGCCGACACTAAATGACTAACTTAATGTGATACAGCTCTTCGGCGGCTCCGCATTCGCCAAAGAATACATCTTCGCCCTGCAAGACTACAACGCCGCAACCTGGAGCCAAAACTTTGTCGCCTCCATCTTCGGCGCCAGCGCCTCGCTCATCGTCTCCGCGCCGCTCGACGTGATCAAGACACGCATCCAGAACCGCAACTTTGACAACCCTGAGTCCGGCGCGCGCATCGTCGCTAGTATGTTCAAGAATGAGGGTATTCCGGCGTTCTTCAAGGGTTTGGTACCGAAGTTGTTGATGACAGGGCCCAAGTTGGTTTTCAGCTTCTGGCTGGCGCAAACATTAATTCCTGCGTTTGGCAAGGTTGTTTAAGATAACCGCTCTTTTTTTAAAGAATTATTGTTGCGTTGCTTCTGTTTGGGGTTCCCAGGTTCGGACCGGACGGGCGAATTGCTTCTTTCTGGGTTATAGAATTTTTTTTTTTAATTTCCTGTGAGGATACTATTCTTATCGTGTAATTTATTGAAAAGCTCGTATTGTCATAATTATCTATCTCTTCTCTGCTGTTCTATGCACTCAAATGGCCAAACTTGTAGTACATATGCATCCTACATGATTCGCTTGACTGATTGGGTGGCCCGTGCGTGATCCTGAGAACTCAGGCACTCCATGTCATGCATACAGAAACATCTGCCATCTGCCATCTGCCATACAACCAATACATCTATCAACTGCTATTCCCCTCGCCCTATCAATCTAATACACACACAATGTCCCACCCATACCTAATATCTAAGTACGTCCCTCTCCCCATAAAAACTACCTGAATACCTGCTTTCGCATTCCTCATCCAGTTTTACCTATCATTTCATAAAACCAACCACCAAGTTGATTCCATACTTATGTATGAGCACAGACTTGCAGACCCCCTCTTCGCACTCGCCATCGGCTCATCGTCAGCCTTCCTGCGCATTCAGCGCGATCTGCAAGACGAGATTGTGCAATCTTCTGCTTCTTCTCCTTCTGAATCATCGGCACAGCAGCAGCGTCAGCAACAGCAATTACCGCGCGTCACGGCCTCGGAGATCTGGGCTATTGGCGCCCGGCGGGTTGGGATGTGGTGGCGCGGAGAATTTGCTGGGTTATGAATGGATGCTTGATAGCAGGTTAAAACATGCAAGTCATGCTGCCACAAACAACTTGTGATTAAAATATGCTAACACCACTGCAGGAGGCCTGCTGACTATGATCAAATGCAGGCTAGAAGGAAAGGATTGAAGGTTTCCTGGGATTGAAATGTAAAATTAGCTTATGAAGGCTTCTACACACCATGATTTTGTGTTATTATTAGTTTAAGGATAATATGGTGCTTTAAGGTGTATTAACACTTATGACCGGGGACTGGAGCGAAAGATTGTGTTGTGTATAACAAATTATATTTACTGTCTACTAAATTTACAAAATACTATTTAATATAGATGAAATCGTGGTCATCGGATTAACGCAGTAATCATAAACTGCGACTATCTATGCATCATAACTAAAGAAATAACATAACCCGTCATAACATCAGCGCCAGCATCACTTGCGTATCTAGCAAGGAAAGAAAAACGATTTTTGGCCAACAAAGGAAAGAAAAAATGGGCTGACAAATGGAATTTTTTCAAGAACTGTCATGAGAATAAACTAGAACAGATCGTAATCTGCTTAGTCGAGTTCCTCAGGACGCTCCTCAACCTCGTCAGCAGTGTGGGTGGCAGAAGCGCCAGTGGCACCAGGAGCGGCACCAGCACCGCCGTAGGCAGCCGAGATGATGGGGTTGGCAACGCTCTCGAGCTCCTTCTGTTGGGACTCGTACTCGTCCTTGGTGGCGGTCTGGTTGGAGTCGAGCCAGCTGATGGTCTTCTCGATCTCAGCCTCGAGCTTCTCCTTGTCAGAGGCTTCAATGTTGAGCTTGCCCTCGCCGAGAGTGTTCTTGAGCGAGTAGGCGTACGACTCGAGACCGTTCTTGGCCTGGATACGTCCAGCCTCGGCCTCATCCTCAGCCTTGTACTTCTCGGCCTCAGCCAACATGCGCTCGATTTCTTCCTTGGAAAGACGGCCCTTGTCGTTGGTAATGACAATCTTGTTGCTCTTACCGGTGCCCTTCTCAATGGCAGAGACGTTCATAATACCGTTGGCATCCATGTCGAAGGTGACCTCGATCTGAGGGACACCACGAGGAGCAGGAGGGATGCCAGTGAGCTCGAACTTGCCGAGCAAGTTGTTGTCCTTGGTGCGGGCACGTTCACCCTCGTACACCTGGATCAACACACCGGGCTGGTTGTCGCTGTAGGTGGAGAAGGTCTCGGACTTCTTGGTGGGGATGGTGGTGTTGCGCTTGATGAGTGGAGTCATGACACCACCAGCAGTCTCGATACCGACAGAGAGAGGAGCAACGTCGAGAAGCAAGATTTCGTTGGTGGACTGGGAAGAAGTGTCACCAGAAAGGATAGCAGCCTGGACGGCAGCACCGTAGGCCACAGCCTCGTCGGGGTTGATGGACTTGTTGGGCTCCTTGTTGAAGAAGTCGGTGACGAGTTTCTGGATCTTGGGGATACGGGTAGAACCACCGACCAAGACAATTTCGTGGACGGAGGACTTGTCGACTTTGGCGTCACGTAGAACTCCTAAAATTTTAGTTAGCATACAGTATTTCAAATCAAGGGGATGGGAATTTCATTACTTTCGACGGGTTCCATTGTGCTCCTGAAAAGATCCTGGCAAAGCTCTTCAAAGCGGGCACGAGTGATTGAAGTGTAGAAGTCGATACCCTCGAAGAGAGAGTCGATCTCGATGGAGGTCTGGGCGGAGGAAGAAAGGGTGCGCTTGGCACGCTCGCAGGCGGTGCGGAGACGACGCAGAGCGCGAGCGTTGCTCGTCAAGTCCTTCTTATGTTTCCTTTTGAACTCGTTTACGAAGTGGTTAACGAGGCGAGAGTCGAAGTCCTCACCACCCAAGTGAGTGTCACCAGCGGTGGCCTTGACCTCGAAGATACCCTCTTCGATTGTCAGGAGAGAAACATCGAAAGTACCACCACCAAGATCGAAGATAAGAACGTTGCGCTCGCCCTCGACCTTCTTGTCAAGACCGTAGGCAATGGCAGCAGCGGTAGGCTCGTTGATGATACGGAGGACGTTGAGGCCGGCAATGAGACCAGCATCCTTGGTTGCCTGGCGCTGGGAGTCGTTGAAGTAGGCAGGGACAGTGATGACAGCGCTGTTGACGGTGCCACCAAGGTAGGATTCGGCAGTCTCGCGCATCTTGATCAAAACCATCGAGGAGATTTCCTCTGGTGTGAACTGCTTGGTCTCGCCCTTGAACTCAACCTCAATGACGGGCTTGGTGGCCTTCTCGACAACCTTGAAGGGGAAGTGCTTAGCATCAGCCTGCACCTCAGCATCGGCGAACTTGCGGCCAATGAGACGCTTGGCATCGAAGACGGTGTTGGTGGGGTTCATGGCGACCTGGTTCTTTGCGGCATCACCGATGAGACGCTCGGTGTCGGTGAAGGCCACGAACGAGGGGGTTGTGCGGTTACCCTGGTCGTTGGCAATGATTTCAATGCGGTCATCGCGGAAGATACCCACACAGGAGTAGGTGGTTCCCAAATCAATACCGATCGCGGGGGCCATGGTGAAGAGAATAGAGGGGTATCACGAGAGAGAAAAGGAAGAAAATAGTGTACAGTTAAGTTAACTCGAGGGGTGGAATGGGGAGGGAGATCGAGTTAAAAGAAACAGCAGCAGACAACAAGCTGATTTCAGAGAGAAGAAGATGAAGATGTGTATGTGAGAGGAGAGAAAAAAAGTCGAGGAGCAGCTGGTGGACTGATACATATAGGTGCGGGCGGTGAGCTGCGGACCTTCTAGTGACTTCCTTACGATTCCACGGCGGGCTGGGGGTTTCCACACGATGCCAGAGCTGTCGGGCGCCAATGATTGGCCATGGTGCTGCCTGGAATCCTCTGCCGTGTTCTACAAGCTAATTGACGCTCACTACGATCAGATATTACTCGAGGAATTCTAGATCATGAGGGATGGCCTGCCAGCTCTTGATGGCTGCTGGGAGCTATACAGACAGCTCGGCGGGGTCGGCTATGACGTACACTACGGAATTTTTCTTCTGTCTTCTGCTGCCTGAGCTCTCAGGCGCCGCGTTGCCGCCGTCACCATGACGCCCGCGACTTAGCGCGGTGCCTCAGGCCACCACGCACTAGCATTGGCATGACCGTGCTTGCCCTAGAACTCAGCCCTGAGTCCTGGCTCAGTTCAGAAGACAGCATGAACGCGTACTGTCGCAAAGGCATGGCAAACTATGCCCCGCCCCTCCTTGTAGCATATGAGGTGGGGGTACTCTCGAGTCGTTCTCTATTGCGTGTTTGTATTACAGTGACTGGACAAAAGTGTTAACACCCCGCGAGGAGGCCTCCCAAACTTTATTACCATTTAAATAGAATGAACTAAAAAATGTTTAAAGGCCTCGCCGCCTCCTAAGAAGTTGTAGTACAATACTTCACAAGATCGTACACATCTCGCTAGGAGGCCTCCCATATAATATTAACATCTGATAGTCTGAAATTCTGAATAGAATGAACTAAAAATGTTTAAAGGCCTTGCCGCCTCCTAAGAAGTTGTAGTACAGTGCTTCACAAAATCATATACATGTCGGAAACTTTGGTTCTTTACCATCAGAGTATAGCTAGGATAGCTCTTAACAGTTAAAGTTAAAAGACTTCTAAGTATAAAAGTTCTATTAAAAATAAAGTTTTAAGAATAAATATCCTATTTATAGAAAAATATATACTTAAATTATTATAGTTAATTTAAAATAGTAGACAGAAACTAGCTAGAGAGAAGGATTAAGTTTTTTATATATATAAAATAATTTACTTAAAGGTGTTATATATTGTATTTCTAAATATAATATGTTATATTTATAATAAAATATATTATATTCTAAGTATAATATATAGTATTAAAGATAAATGTTTAAATCTAATTAGATTATAGTTATATATTTTAGGGTGGGCACTGAAACGGGAACTGGGATGGGACTTTTTCCCTTTTACTCATATAGGATGGGAAAAGTAACCTTC
>JAMAFV010000030.1:0-101978 GCA_023625935.1 Eurotiales sp. R13A2
GAGCGCTCCAAGGCGTAGTTGAGCGTGGAATCGAGCGCTGAGCGTGAGGACGAGCGCTCCAAGGCGTAGTTGAGCGTCCATGCGAATATATATACAACAAAACATTTGTACTGATAAAAATACACCGCTCATGCAGTGCTACTCCAAGAGACCAAATCAACAGCCGCGATATTCCTAATTTCAGGCTGGTCTGCGTCAAAATCAAAGCGGTCGGGAATTGCCAGGCCTTCTCGCGCATAGCCCGAGTCAATATACTTCACTAGTGGGTTGCCGTCTCTATACAACCACAAATCTTGCGTGTCTTTCTGCCACTGCTCAAGTGCCGCCCGCATTTTCTTGACCGTGTCGGCGTGCTCAGGCTCGTTGGCAATGTTGTGTAGCTCTAGCGGGTCTGCTTCAAGGTCAAATAACTCCTCAGGAGGCCGGCAGATGTAGTTTTTAAGTGGACGCTTGCCAATCATTGCTGGCGACGTAGCGCTTGCGGAGTTTCGCATGCCTTCCCACGACAGGGATGCATACAGGTCCATAGCGAATGGGAAATCTAGCTTCCAGCAGACGTTCCGGTGGTACTTGAAGCGCCGGTCGCGCATGAACCGTGTGGGCCAGTAGTTGGTTATCTCATGGAACGTGTGAGATCCAAAAACTTGAGACCATTGCGGCTGCAGTTCTGCTTTCTCCAGTATCGGTAGAATTGATCTGCCACGTCGAGATACCTTGCCTTGCTTCGAAGGCAAATTACTGAAGCCAGCCCAATCCAGAAATGTCGGTACAATGTCTACATAGGATACCAGATTCGAATTTCTCACTCCGGCAGCTGCGGTGCCAGGAGCACGAAGCAAGAAAGGCAACCGAACGCCAGCCTCGAAGAGAGTTGTTTTCGAATTCACAAACGGTGGACCATTGTCGCTTACGAACAATACCAGGGTATCTTCAGTCAGACCTTCGCGCTCCAAAGCTGCAAGGATGAGCCCTACCCCTTGATCCATGCGGTTAATAGCTCTTTGGTACTCCACGAGTTCCTGGCGCACTTCAGGGATATCGCTCAAAAAAGGTGGCACAGTCACTTCGTCTTGACTGTAGTTTTTCTCAGTCACTCGCGAGTCATAATTCTCCTCGTCATTGCCAAAACCTCCTCGGGTTTGCAGCCTCCGGTGCGGATCCACAAAGCCAACGGTCAGAAAGAAGGGTTTCTCTTCCCCTTTCGCGGCCTGTAAGAAGGCTTCCACCCTGTCGGCAATCTTTGCAACGTTACGCGACGCACTCTCCTCTCGTACCTGCCATGGGTACAGATTGTCCGGGCTGACGTGGATTTTGCCAATGATTCCTGTCTTATACCCAAGGCTATTGAAGATATGAGGTGCCGTCTCGACATTCTCAAATGTCTGGAACCCGTTTCGCTCCAGATTTAGTCCATAGCTCCCTGTCTCATGAGTGTGAAGACCTGTATAAATCACAGTACGACTTCCACTACAGGACGCAGTGCTGGTAAAAGCAAAGTCGAACTGAGTGCCGGAGGCCGCAAGGGCATCCAGATGAGGGGTGTTGGCCGCTTTGTTCCCATAACAGCCTATGAAATCGCGCCCGAGATCGTCTGCAATAAGAAGAAGAATGCTTTTGCTAGTCGCCATGATATAAGGATGTCGCCAGTAGTCGACTAATTGTTATTTTATCCCAGATAGGTGATAGGCCGGCCGCGGGCAGAAAAGGAGACATTCAAATTTGAAGCGCGCACACTACAAGCAAATGGATGATGTATTATGTGGCTGCAATGGCGTTTTAGACTCATTGCAAAATCTGCAAATGAAATCAACGAGAAATGAAAAAATCAATATCATGGGGGAGGCAGAATGAACAACTCTCATAGTTCGATTCGCCCCGGCTGTCGGAAGTCCGACTGCCGGGCGTGGGGAAGTAAATTTTCCACGTGCTTAGATCCATAAAGCACGCAATTGCCGCATTTTAGAAGATATTATACGGCGAGAAGTTGGACGCAATGTTAACAGGACGCACTACATAGAGCACAGAATTTATGCCATGTCCTATAAGATGAGATGCTCTCCGGACACCCGATCGGAACCCGCGACCTGCCAGGATATATACCGCTCAAAACCTAAGCAACCAAACTTTGCGAGACATGGGTACCGGCAGCACGCGTCCAGTGGTTAAATCTTTGATATTATATCAATACATTACAGCAGTTTGAAAATTTCAGGGGGAAGAAATAAATCCCCGTGGCTTCTCGCACACAATGGCCGGGTATGGGCGCCTTGATCTGAGGCAAAGCTTCAACACGAGACTAACGCTCTCCGTGCTGCTGATTGCCTTTTCCCAATTCAATTTTGGGTTTGATCAGCAAGCCTATTCGTCGACGCAGGCGATGAGCTCTTTCACGAAACAGTTTGGTAAATACAACGAAAAGACCAAGACTTACGCCCTACCAACAAAGTGGGTTTCCTACTTCAATGGATTCATTTACATTGGTCAAGCATTTGGTAAGAATATGGACTATCAAGAGTTCCGGTTTAAATCTCGGAAGACAATGGACTGACTGCTACATCTGCTTAGGTGTTCTTGTCGGAAGCTGGGTCAGCAGGCGATATGGTAGGCGCATGTGTGTCTTCGTGATGAGCATTTGGGCCTTGGTTTGCGCCACGATTGCGATTACCGCGACAACTTCAGATCAAATCATGATAGCTCGTGTTTTCAACTGTGAGTTATCATACCACCCAATAGACAACAACTTTAGCAGTATTTGCGAGTTGAGCTACTAACATGGACTTTGCAACCTGGAAGATATTTATATCGGCATGGAACTCGCTGTCGTCCCCGTGTATCAGGCAGAAATGGTCCCACCTCAAGCCCGTGGTTTTATTGTTGGAACATACCAAACCAGCCTTTATGTATTATCCCCTGGTTTTACTCCAATCAAATTTTATAAGATTATTTGCAACTAACCAAGCCGCGTCTGTAGCTGGGTGGATTGATTATGAATTGCGCGGCCCTCGGCACGGGTTCAATGACTGGGAGCAAAGCATACCGGATTTTATATGGCCTCTTCTATATAGTCCCGTCTGTTGTAGCTTTGTTGATCTGGTTTCTTCCCGAGGTAAGTCATCTTGTTTTCTTTGGACATCACTCTCACACATTGTATATGCATACTGATGGGAAGTCCCAAAACAGTCTCCTAGGTGGCTTGTACTCCAAGATCGGATGGACGATGGACACAAATCTTTGGAATTACTTCGACAAGGAAAGTTCACCGAGGAACAGATTGAAACCGAATTCAAAATGATCGTGGCGGGCACTCAGCAAGAATCAGATCAAGGGACGTTTCTCGATATATTTCGAAAAGATCAACTTCGACGAACGCTGGTTTTGGCCGGAGTCAACTTTTTCATGCAAGCAAGCGGCCAGCAGTTCACATCAAATTATGGCGCCCTCTTCGTTTCGTCTCTGCATACTATCGACCCGTTCATTGTCACAGTCATCATAGCGCTCGTAAATGTTGTCACTTCCGTTCTCGCCAATGTTTTGACAGATGTTCTTGGACGAAGGTAATTGGAATCTTTGAAGGTGTTTTAAATAGCATCCGGGCTAATTCGATCTCAACAGACCACAGCTACTAGTAGGAGCTGTTATCCAAGTCGGTTCCCTGATGGCGATGGGCGGCCTTGGTACTGGTGCCTCGGTCAGTTTTAGTGAAAAGTCCGGAATTGTAGCCACCATGATTATTATGAACTTTGGGTATTCTCTCGGGTGGGCGCCTACGATGCACATTCTCAGTGCCGAGCTTCCGAGCAACAAATCCAGAGACATGACATACAGAACAGTTTCTGTGGTCAACATAGTAACTCAGTACGCCGTTTCCTGAACTCTTGTACCACTTCACGTTGCTAATAAAGAGAGCACAACAGATTTGCAGTGTCGTTTTCTCTACCTTATCTTCTCGATGCGCCGTATGCAGACCTCCAATCCAAGGTAGGTTTTATTTTCGGCTCCATTTGTGCCGTATCCATCATCTTCATCTGGTTCTGTGTTCCGGATGTTGCAGGACGCAGTCTTGAGGAAATCGATAAACTATTCGCCTCCGGTACTCCACTGAGAAAGTTCCGGAGAGCACAAGTTGAGGTTCGGACTGATGCCTTGAACAAGACCGACTTACTCACGGAACATGTGAATGTAACAGACCATAGCAAGGCAGATCAAGTATAGGATAACACTTAAACACACAATACTACCAGTTGGAATTGAGATTTGTTATCTCGTTATCTCAAGGTAGAAATTGCTTGTCGTAGCTTCATTTTTTAGTAGTACATTCCTGTCCAGGATATCATCTGACCAGCCATTACGATAGGATACTCCACAACTTCAAAATGCACTGCATTACAATTCTCACTTAATACTTATTTTCAAGGATCAAAGTGCAACGAACATTTTCCTTAGTGAAGAAGAAGCCAGGATACGTTTTGTGTAAACATTAGGGTAAATCACGTGCGCTGTCAGACTGTGATCACGTCATTTTTTAACACCATCTTTCATCTTCGTTACATCGACCCAGCCCAGACGCTAAGATGCGCGACCCTGACTGTTAATTATGGAACTGAATATTTCAAAAAGACAATCGCCCAACATTTGTTTGAATTGTCGACGGCGCAAGGTCCGTTGCGACGGGCGCAGGGATACATGTGGGAATTGCCAGAGGTTGGATCTATCATGTCGGTATCCTGGACATGGCGTCTCAGCGAACACGTATCAACGTATCCGAGCACGTCAAGCTTGTTTGCATTGCCGAGAGAAAAAGGCGCGATGCAATGGAGAGTTTCCAACTTGTTTACGATGCGGCAAGCTAGGATTGGAGTGCGCATACCCATCCACGAAATCTTCACGAGATGACTATGGGGTCTGGTCAGAGAACCTTACCAAATCAACCACGGGAAATGCACCGCAAAATACTTCAATGTCATATACAGCGTGAGTCGCATCTGTCAACGTTACTTTTTACAATACCTAATATCATTCATCCTAGTAATGATGAGCCGTCAACAGCACTTGTTATGAAAGCCTTTGAGGTCTTTTTCAGATCTATTCACTACATTCCCGTGTTCTCCTTTATGCATCAAGCAGCTATCACGGAGAGTTACCGGTCTGGAGTTCTACACAAAGCTTTGGTTCTAGCTCTGGTAGGTTTGACATCATCATTGGCAGATCTAGGCCCGGGAACAAGAGAACTCGGTGCTAGATACATTGACGAGGCAGAGTCATTGCTGCTGAAGGAGATGGGATTACCAGCAATTGCAAAGGTACAAGCACTCATTCTTGTTATCAAGTATCGCGAGAATTCACGTCGATTTGCGTCGGTATTCATGCTAACGGCCATTGCTGCGCGATTCGCAATGGCCCTTCGCTTGAACTATGAACATACAAACCAGTCGTTCATCGCCCGTGAAGGGCGTAGAAGAGCTTTATGGTCGTTGTTCATGATTGACACTCATATTGCAGGCGGGTACCAAGACTTTGCGTTGTGCCCGGCAGAAATTATTCACGTCCAACTGCCCTGCCACGAAAACAACTACAAACTCAATCTTCCTTTGGAAGTTCCAAGTTTGTATGCTGAGAATTCAGCATTAACAATATCTCCTACTGCGGAAGAGCTTAGTCCACTGGCACAGGTTATTCGTGTTCGATGGTTACGACACCGAGTTTTGGCTTTCACCAAGCGAGCCGCAGTCCTCAAGCTCGACAGGCCTCTGGATGTGGAAGTCCGTAGCCTTCAAGCGGAATTGGATGCTTATCTTATGAGTCTACCGCCAAACCTTCAATTTTCCGAAGAAACTGCCCGTCTGCATTCCTATTCAAACACATTTTCTGCATTTGCCACCATCCATGTTGTATGGCACACCACTCACTGCATCCTCCACCGCCTTACTTTGCATGGAATCAAAGAGGCTCTCCCATCTCAAGTTATAAATACATTGGATCGTGCATTTGTCGAATACTGCCGTGAGACATGCCTCGAAAAATCTAGAAGGATGGCAGAAGTCTTTCACATAGTCACATGTTTAGGAGTCGACATGACGGTCATGGATCTCGATATGGCAGTTAACGCTTATCAGTGTGCCCGTATGCTGTTCTCTTTGCATCGCATGATGCCCGAAGCCATTTGCTCCAATGACCTTCATACGTTGGTGGCTTATTGTGAAACATTCGTGAACAGCTTAATCCCAGATTGTGAAGCGCTACATTATATTGTAAGTGATAGCCGTCACTCGTCTTTTCTTATCGGAGAGGTTGTGCAAAACCGCCAGCTTACCCAGGGTTCAGCGCCGAGATATGAGCCAATTAATTTCACAGAGAGCATCTGTGCCACCCTCGCCAAACCCACATACGACTGCGAGCGAGCAAGCATTCCAAACCCAATCTGCTCTAGCTACACTTGCGGATGTTTCCGAGTCTCATCACATACTATCTAGACACAGTCTCATCGGCCAGATGGATATTGGTGTAGGGAAAAATGAAGTGTCGCTTTCACACCAGGTGTCACCAAGCACAGAACATGGACATGAAGAATCCAAACCCCAACCCATCGCAATAGACACTCTGAGCCAAACAATGAGGCTAAATAGTGTTGCTAACGGTACTTGGGCGGCTGACAACTTGGACTTGGAACGGAGGAGCGAGCAAATACCAATAGCTACAAACCACAATTCCTCAGACATATTGGGCTTGCAAGATCTGCCAGACTGGGAATCAGCGCTCTTTGATTTAGATTCTTCAATATGGCTTTCTAATACATGTTGAGAGTATTTAGACTAGACATGCCTGGATTCAAATAAATCACTATCTTGCCTGTCATGTGGCAGGGCAGGAAGCCGAATCATACAGTTGTATATCCTTTTCACGTGCATAGACGTAATATGCATGAACTGATCTAGATGAATCATAAATGAATCATATATTATTCTCTAACAAGAAAGCTCGTATGCGTCAAAAAATAGTCAAGGATTGGAAAATACTTCCATCCATGGCTATGTTTGCTGCCAATCTCCAGCACTCACTCGCTGGCACAGACCAAGTGCAATATGACCTATCCACTCAAAGTCCTCTATCTCGAGATAGACCTGCCCACAGAGGCGTAACCAAAGCCACCCACCGTGCGGATAAAATTTGGCAAAAGTATCAAACTCTATAATCAGTCTTCCGTGCATCCATTCCGTAATGGCCGTTGCATCTTTCATGCTCAGCAGCGGAAAGGGCGCAGAGGATGGATCTGGGACATGCGGGTTCACGTCATTCTCGTCTTGGAATGCTAGCGGCATACGGACGTTGACCATGGCGCATCGCCGAATATCACTCTCAGCAATTGGATTTTTGAGTCCTGGTTCCTGCATAACGTCCGTGCCGAGAATTTGGGCAACAACGTCCCCGCCCTTTTGCGCAATTGTATGAATGTATTCGCATATCGCTTGTTCGCCACCACATATTCGATTGCGGAAGTCGAGTGCTGCAGGTACACACATATATGGAGTATCATCGGCAGTGGCAACAAACTCGAATAGGATCTCAAAGTCGGTTTTTCCAGGGTGTGTCCCGCGGCCGCGCTGGGAGGGCGATGTGTAGCCATGAGACGTGGGGAATGAGGTCCGCAGAAGGTGTTGATTGCGCTTGGGGACGTAGAGTAGAGCACAACCTCGGGGGGTGTATAGCCATCTATCATTTGTGGTTCAGTGGGAAGCTAGTTCTTGAAGAACAAAAGAGCTGAAAGCATCCAACGCACTTGTAACAATTGCTTACAAAAAAGTCCAGGTTGAGTTCAGACAAGTCCAGAGGAATCTGACCGATTCCATGTGCCCCATCGATAATACTCAGAATAGTCTCTGTTTTGCAAGCCTCGATGAGATTCTCAAACGGAAACCTAACTCCTGGGACAGATGCTACGGTATCAAAGATGGCTGCTCGCACATTCAACCCTTCACTCTTTGCCTGTCTCACAACCGCGAGAAATCTATCCACGATCTCGCCATGAGTGATAGGAAAGGTGTAAAAGACTTTTCGGGTTTGCACTGGACTGGTTTCTAGAAGAGATTCTAATGCCTGTTCGACAGCATTGTAGACTGTAGCAAAGTATACAATGACGTCGCCTGGATGAAAGTCCAGGTTGCGGAGGACAGCGTTGATGCCTGTCGAGGCATTCTTGACAAAGACACATTCATCCACAGGGGCATTTACTAGCTTTGCAATTGCCCGACGGGACTCGGTGACATGGTTTGCATGTGAAATAATAAAGAAAACATCTGGGCGAGACTCCTGCTCGTCTTGAAGAACTCGCTGTGCATCGCGTACTTCAACTGGAAATGTGCCGAAAGAGCCTATTGCCAGTTATGTAGGTGCATTCATCTGTGTCAGTAATCGTGGTTCCAGAAGGCTGCATGGAGATAAGCAAATACCGTGATTTAGTGGCCGATAGTTGGGATTGATCAAAAAGTGTTTCCGCAGCATTTCGTGGCCGAACGGAGTCGGCGCACCCGCGCTCTCGATATACTCGCCCATCTGCTCTTGCGAAATAATGGTGACGGTGATATCTGGGGCTTTTGCTCGAATACAAAGATCGGTTAATGCAGATTAACGAATCGCAGAATTGATGGCTTATCGGGAAGCCAAGGCACCCGCAGCTTCATTTACCCCACGTGCTGCTGACTCTGCTGTAGATCATCGTTTATTGACTTTACATTCGATTGGCATTTGTCTATCAATTAATGGTTAAAGGAAATTTCGTACACATCTCACAATTCCGAAAAGTCGATGAACTGGGTATAAACTAAATGAAAAAAGAGACGAACGGACGGTAAAAGAGCATGAGCTTGGAGAAAGTATTATAAACAATGAAGCAACGAAATAATCTCGCAAAACTGAATTGGCCGCAAATTCACACTTCTTGGCGTTTATACCTCTGCGTGAGGATCAATTAAGCCGGTTCAGCTGGGACTGTTTCGTGGCGATCCTTAACCAACTTAGTAGTCGACCCAGTCGCATTGGATGCTGTGCCCAGTGCAAAGCTTCCCTCACAAGCAGGCCACTTTTCCGGCCATAACCAAAAGCTTTCATGGTGTGGTTTGCCTGACAATATGCCTGATAAATCCATTGGGTCAAGCCACGTCTGCAATGTCGGTCGCTTGTCAATCCACCCTGGGCCAAGTCGCTCTGTCTGGCAATCCAAGTCAAGATATCGCGTGTTCTGTCGCGGCAGGAACTTTGCCGGATGCATTATATTAAGCCAGTATGTGAACAAGACCATTGGTGCCGCCTCAAAGCTGTACAAGTACCATTCATGACTCAGAATGGTTGGGCAATGGCCCTCTGCACAGCTGATGATTGAGTTATAGATTGTGAACGACTCCACAGCGCGACAGATACATCGGAAGATAACCAGAAATGAGGTTCCGTACAGAGTGATGCACAGCCGCTGGACATTCGGTGGTGTGGATCGAGCGGACCGCATAGAACGCCTATGGACGATGCAGATCACACTGACTACCAAAGCCTCAAGAACAGCCTGCATGAGTAGCGCAGCTGAAATGAGATCTCCCCCGCTCTTGTACATTGAAAGGTTGTCTGTGTTTGATGCCATGCGAGCAGCCCCTGCAGCTGTCAATGACTCGACAGCAGCACCCAGATAGATAAACGTGATTGTAACGCGACCAGGATGGAGCGGAGTGTGCATTGGCAGATAGTAGAGAAGTCTGCCGAGGATGTTATACGCAGTTGCTGAGTAGATCGGCGGCCCGGCATAGATGAAAACAGTCTGAACAATGTAGAGGTCCACGTCTGATGTCTTGTAACTAGCAACGCAACGAGCAATCCACCCTATCGTGAATACGATGCCACCCCATGACATGAAAAATGATACTTTCCAGAATTTGTAGCGGCTAGTGAGAAAACAGGTTAGTAAAGACGGAGAGACAAGTCTTTGCCCATCGAGGGGTCTAGTAGGTAAACGGAAAGCGAACTGACAAATTCTGATAAACGTGTATGGCTAGAGAGATCCCAATTAATGCAGCAAACACCACTGGAAGGACATGGCTAGGATGGTACGGATACAGGCCGTCCTGTGTGTCTGTCACCGCAGAGGAGCTCATTGGGTAAAGCGACTAGTTCCAACAGGTATCAACAAGACTGATATCCGGCAACAATGCAAGGCATCTGTGTCTGAACAAGGAAATCAGTGAGTACTTTTCGTGGGTGAGAGATGTCGAATATATAAATATTTCTCCAGATCGTCTTTTATGGTAGCTTACAACCGCGACAGGATACCTCTCAGGCGAAGCAGCGCAATATGGTGCTGTTTAGGGTTAAGCGGCTAGCCCTAAGCCATGTGGACACCCGTATTTGAAGGCATCCAATTGGCCACGCTGTCTTGCGGTTGAAGATGGACAACATGATTGGCTGGAGATTGAGAGCTCTGCGTCATTTCGGGCAATGAAGCCCCCTGGTTTGGCAGTCGCTATTGGTTGCTGAACCGGATTGCTGATTCGCTAGGCCTTAATAAGCCTCAGAGCGGAGACTCTGATCTATACTTGGACCAATTAAAAACACGTAAAAACGAGGTGCCCCACCCAGCGGCTCATCCAACCACAAACGGCAAGCGGCTGTGCGTGATTGGCCAATCGAAACGCGACTTCCAGTAAACAAGGTTCTGCGGGATACGAATTGACAGCAACGAGGCCTCCAGGCCGGGCGTGAGGCTGAACGGGATTCTCGAGAGAATATGCTTTGAATGAGTATGATAATGGATAGATTGAATATGCTCTTAATCAATCACATCCTGCTGCAACCGACTGGGCGGTCATTGCTTGAAGAATGCGGCATTTTGCGGAGATACTCGTGCCCAGCCAGCCTTGTACCAGGAAATTAATTTGCTCAACCAAGACTCTATCTATATACACAGCCTCAGCTGGTGACTGACAGAAGATGTGACTGCCTAAAGGCCCCCAGTAGCGAACCCACCTTGTCTATAGGTCTGATCATTGCTGTGATCACGTCGTCGGATTGCTGGTTTACAGATTGTTTCCTCCTATATATACCCTTGTTGTTATGGACTGGAAGAATTTACGAATTTGCAATTGGCTAAGTGGCCTTGATGTTGAGCACGGTTCGCCTGAAGAAGTGGTAAGCCCAGCAGAAGACTGACCGGTTTCTCAAACTTTCAACAATTAATATTTCACCTTTTAAGAATGAGAGACGTGCCACGATAACGGAGAGAGTGCGATGGACCAACATCCTAAATCAACCTGATGATCTGCTCTAGGAAATATATATAGAAATGCACCACCGCTAGTCCGAATGACGATTAGCGTGGAGGCGTGACGTGCAAAGCCACAGCGTCAGCGACGAAAGTGTAGGAACGCAGTATGAGGATGGATTTTGGCAACGTCAAAAGGGTAATGCGGCCACCAAATGCTTCGAGATTTGGAAGAAGTTGATGCTATTTATTTGTTTCAAATATTTCGGACTGATCCCGGGGTTTGCCAATTCTTACTGAAATGCCCGGCGTACCTTCTGGTAGAGCTTGCGATGGCTGTCGCAAGCAGAAAAAAAAGGTTAGCTGAGACAATCAGCCAATGCGATTGACATTTACGTATTGGTACATACTAATACCTTACTTAAAATGAAAGTGCGACGAAAAAGTTCCCGCCTGTTCACGATGTCTCCGCCTTGGCCTTGTTTGCGTAGGCTCTGGGCAGAGAAGGTACAAGTTTCAAGAACACCAGCCATTATCAGCATTGCGAGCGAATAGGGGTAATATGCCCCACTCCCCACTTCAAGATTTAGTCAAACTCACTCAGACCCTGGTCGAATCCAACATGGCGATGCTGGTGGTTCAGTTACCGCCAAGCAACGAGTTGACACTCTTGACTACACGGTTTGTCCACATGATCCAGCTGTCCGTTGACTTGAGATTCAACTTTGCGTGGGCATATGGACTTTTTATGCTCAAGATCCCTCAACGTATGAACACAAACGAAGCACTAGACAGCGCAGTCTATGCTACTGTCTGTGCACACTCTGATTTGTGTTCTCACCAAAAAGCCTCCGTACAGTCATTGAGTAGCTACTCGCAGGCTTTGAGGATACTGAGAAAATGTTTGAGTGACCCAGCTCAAGCGTCCACATCGGAGACCCTTTGTGCGGTAATGCTGCTGTTGATATGTCAGGTCAGTGACGATGAGAATGGTCTCTTGTCAAAGCCTAAATGCTGAATTCAATTGATGATTTAGAGTATAAATGGACCAGAGGACCAGCAATGGTCGGGCCATTGTGAGGGAGCTGCGCAAATCCTCAAAGCCAGATCTAGCATGAAACCGCGCAATGACTTTGAGCAGCAATTATTGTTATCTCTACGAGGCTGCGTGGTATGTTCAAGTTTCACGGAAATGGCTTTTATTTCCTCTGGTAATACTAAACACATCTCCAGTTATTTGAAGGATTATTGAACAAACGCATAAATTTCACCAGGGAAGAGTGGAATTCCCTCGTCGGAAATGAACTTGACGAAAAAATGCTCGAGGGACAGTTGATGCGGTATATGGCTAGAGTTCCCGATATAATCTGTCGCAGACGAATGTGCGCTGGGGAAAGACAGATTGCAGCTCTTCGAGATGAAACGAAGTTTATATACCTGTCTTGCAAAACTATTCTGGATCAATTACGAACAAACTGGATTGAGTACCAGAATGCTGGCCCGAATATCCAGCTCTCGGCCGTAATAATGCATGCATATCATCAACGTGCCTTTGGACTTGGGCTGTTGATGGCGACTATAATTACCTGTGTGCTGCGTACTTTTGCTTCCGCGTCAGAGGAGGAAGATCTGCTCTCATATTCATCATACTTGGTCAAGGAAACCCTGGAATTAGCACACGTGGCCAATGTGTACCGACCATTGGGATCCGGTTACGTGTCTGTTGCACTGAGTGCGGCATGGCTCGCTGCCACCAGTGAAAGCGAAAAGACATCTATAGAAATGGTATTGGATAGCTACCGATCCGACTTTCCAATGCGAACTAGAGAAGGCGTCAAGCGCGAGTTGGATTGGATGGCTCGAGAATTGCAGACGTTAAGTAACAAGAAGTAATCAATTCAGCCACTGTGAATTTAGAATCGATAACCCTCTACGTATAGTACTATATTATATCATATCATAAGAGTAACATTAAACGAAACGCTTCAGAGGGAGTTTGGAATAAATGAGACATCAAAACGTGCAATAAAAATGACCAAGTTGATATAGGGGAGTTGAATAATCCGTCAAATTTGATAATACGAAGCAGTGTCTTTCTGATTAAGCAATGATGTAGCCGCATGGTTCATAATGCCAGTGTCGAACATAACCGACAGACCTCTAGTATGATTAGACGAGTCAACAGGCGAGACAGCCAGATTCTCATCATTCCATATTCGCTCCTCGAGCACTTTCCGAATAATAAGCACACTGCTGTTGTTGCTCTTTCTAATAACACGATCCAGCCAGTTTCTGACTAGACAAATATCATTTTGGTCGTAAATCATAGCCCCAATAATGGCAAGTGGCCATAGAAAGAACTTGCCCCATGTTTTATCGATTTCATCTTCGGTTGATATAAGAATATTTCGTGCTTCGTTCAGAGTATTATCCATCTCTGTATACCATACAGAGGATATCTCAGTAACCTCCATGTTATTGTATCCCGAAGCCGATATTACGTAGAGAAACAAGAGACGGATGGCAACGGCGTAGAGCTTCCCAATCCATCTGCGAGAGTCGTCATAGCACGCGCATGCTGCCTCGATTGCAAATTGCATTTTGTGGACTTCGTAGTATCGGGACCAGGCTAGTAGGTCATCTGTAACGCATCCTAAACAGGCGGTGCGAACTAGCCGAATGCCTTCCATGAGGAAAAGAAACATGTGGTAAGGAGCACCGAGAACGGGAGACTGGACAACATGTTGTCGTCGGGCATCAAATTGCTCGTATTGAAAGGGGCTTGAATGATTGAATACGACGTCGGAAGATGGAGGTAACACATCCGGCACTGGGCCTTCAAACTTCTTCAATACCGAAAGTGTGTCTTCTATCAGATTGAGTTGGCCGTCAAATAACGTCGTCACGGCACTATGGTAGATATAAGATTCGACACACATGCGCTCCCATACAAGTTCTGACGTGGAGGCCATACTGCGGTCCATTGGCTGACGCAGAAGTAGAATTTGACGTAGCGCAGCGGCGTGGATGGAATTTTGTCGTTGAGCTTCAGCTCGAGAATTCTGTTTCGCCGTCAGCATCGCTCTTGAAGATTCACTAAACTCAGTAAACGAAGAAGCGGCATCAAAACATACCTCATATACACACAGCCATATGACAGTTGCCAGAAGGTGGTCCTCCGTGCCCGTCAGAGTTCCTTGGGCGATGCCGTTGGATATTTCTGAGATAGCATTCATGTAGAGCTTGTGACTCGACTCTTGCGGGCTATGCGCGAGCTCTCCTTGTGAAGTAACTAGTGCGCACGCCGACACAGCATTGAATAGAAGGCGGGATTCCAAGCACATATACCGTAAATATGAGAGGTCGATTGTTGGTTGGCCGTCTGCAGCTTGATGGTACTGCGACGGCAAAAAAGAAAAGAGGCAGTATTCGACCAGCAAAGGCCCTCTGTCATTGTTCACATGATGATAAAAGCTGATGCTGGGTGGTATCACCCTTTTCTTATCCACGTGTTCAACTCGACGCAGAGGTTTGATTTTGGGAACAGCTTTGCGGTGGCGCAAACGGCGCCTATCAAGATGATCTGAGGCCTGCCATTGGCACTGGAGGGCGTTTCGCCTGCAATTTTGACAAACAGGTTTGGTTTCATCGCACTTTTTACGTCTTCGTCGGCCTGCGATATGCTGAGCACATGGACATCCGTTCTTTCCATTCACGAGTACTCACATTGTAAGCAGCCCGTCCGCGTCCTCAATTTTGCGACCATGTCGGTGTAGGACAAACACACTGGCGGCCATTTTCTGGCCCAGCATGCTCGTGGTATTTCCTAAGGGAAGGAAAAACTCGATACTTATCGCGGCCATAAAGAGGGCGGTGACGATGACTCACCTCTGATTGGACGGTGGACACTAATGTGGATGCGCGTAATTGTCTGTGATTGGTCTCGCCAGACTCTACTGCACCTGTGGCCAATCACGACTGTTGAATCGTAGCTCAGACATGATTGGCCAAGCCCCCTCAGTGAATTTCTCTCAGGTCCAAAACGTGTGCAGAGATTCACCTTCTTGGCGTGCTTCTACACGTGAATGGGCATGAAATATCAGATTTGAGGTTATTCGCTTACGCTCATCTACTTCGAATTGCGGTGAGACTCAGTTGCGCCACTGTTCTGGGGCGGTACCGAGGTCAGGCCGCAATCAGGGCACTGTCGACCGCACCACGGTAAGCCTAGCCTGTGCTGATTTTATAATACACAATGAACTAATAGCGATAATATGGGCATGGTAACAATATTCCATTCACCGACCGCGCGGCGTCTGTGGCTGGCCGATGAGATCATGCGATGGGACGCGCCCAAAATAGATCGCGCCGTGACGTCAACGGGATCCCCGCAAAAGCTTGACTGGCTTAAATCAACAACAGCCATTCATTCATCTTGCTTTCTTTTCTCATGTTGTTTTCAGCTTCTCTCTGATATTACCTTTGAAAACTGAACTTCCATCGATTTTATTCTCGTCAAAATGATATCCGACACCCTGTACCAGTACGCTGTCAGCGACAAAAGCGTTACCTCGGAACTGGCCCAGAACCCTAAGGAGTCCCCTGGCCAGATCGTACACAGGCTGTTTGGCCATAGCAAGCATGAAGCTGCAAGTGACAACACACAACCGTCGACTCACGAAAAAGGCGACGAGGCAGACCTTCAGCGTGCGTTTGAGTCTGGAAAATGGGGCAAGGAGCGCCCGAGCAATCTTTTTCTGAAGGCAAGTGACTACAAGACTTGAGCAACCATGATCGTTTCGTGGAACTATTAGACTAACGTGATACATGAGCGCAGTGCTATTATAATGCTCTGCGCTCTCTGGAAAATCAACCAATGGCCGGGCTGGTTTCGCCCAGCTTGTTAGGCAGCAGCGGTGTTGTTCCGCTGACTATTGTCTCTACGTTGCCCGATATCAACCGGCATACCGCAAACTGCATTGTGCGCGCAGAGAAAGAGGTCCTTCTAGCTACCAATTTCTGGGTCTACTCCGATGCTTCAATTATCATTACCCAAGCGTTGCGTGAGCTATCAAAACGAGCTGGCGAACGGGGTGAAAAAGTAGTTGTTAAGATCATCTACGATCGTGGCAGTGTGAAACAGGTAAGAATGACCCACATACATGGATAAACAACTGCTTAAGAATTATCCAGGTCTACCAAAACCACCAACATGTGCCACCCAGCGAATGGACAAGCGAGAAAGTCAAGCTCCCTGCAGCGGAGGACATCCCTAATATTCAAATGGAAGTCATCAACTACCATCGTCCCGTTCTTGGTACCTTCCATGCAAAGTTCTGCGTAATTGATCGCAAAATTGGACTCTTGCAAAGCAATAACGTGCAAGACAACGACAATCTTGAGATGATGCAGCACCTAGAAGGGCCTATCGTGGATTCGTTGTACGACACGTTCATCATATCCTGGAACAAGCAGTTTGAGCCTGCGCTACCCATGGTGGGAAGCCCCGCAGCTCAACGCCCAATCCCGAGTCATGAAGCTTCGAACAGGATAACAGAGGGATCAGAGGCTGCCGCCTTAGGTTCCTCCAAGGGTGAAATTCTGCAGGAATCTACAAGCTCGGACCCTCACTACGACGTGAATCTTGTTGAAGAAGCTAGGAGGGTTAATAGCCAATTACATGCGAGGGAAAATGAGACCGTCAGGGAAGCCACCACACGTCATCTGAGTGAGTTATTCACCCCGATGATTGTTGACATCGTGTCAGTTGCTAACAAGTTTTAGATAAACGAACACTTGATGATGCTCAAGGTCTTCAGCAAAACAAGATCCACGCAGATGGTCCTGAACTCACAGAGGAAAATCGAATGACCCCATACGTCGTCCTACCCACACATGAACCAGTTGCAATGGCGATGGTGAGCCGCGAACCGAACGGATGTATGTTAATATCCCATTTTGCAGCCAATCAGATAATCAGAAGAGACAAAGAGACAGTGCTAATCAGGTTTTCGTAGCTCCTGGAAATTCAAACTACCCGGTACCACAGAATGCAGCCTGGTTAGCCGCCATCGATAACGCCGAGCGATCTATTTTCATCCAAACACCTAATATGAACGCGGAACCTCTCCTCGAGCCTCTTTTGAATGCTGTTCGACGCGGAGTCATTGTGACTGCATATGTTACACTTGGCTACAATGATGCCGGCGAGCTCCTCCCGGGGCAAAACGGTACCAATGAAATGATCGCATTCCGCTTATATTCCTCCCTCGCCAACGAGGAGGAGAAGTCACGATTGAGAATTCACAACTATGTAGCCAAGGACCGCCAGACCCCTGTCCACAATAAATTCAAATATCGCAGCAGTCACGTCAAGGTGATGATCGTTGATGAGACAATCGCCATCCAAGGTTTGTTATCCTTCGATGCCCAGAACCTTCAACAAATCCATTCAACACATGGCTCCAAAGATACTGACTGGTAAAATTCTAGGAAATGGAAATTTGGATACACAATCGTATTTCCATTCCACGGAGATCAATGTCCTTCTAGACTCTCCTCTCATTTGCAAGATATGGCGGGAGACCCTTGAACGTAACCAAAACACAGCCCAATATGGTCTAGTAAGCTCGGAAGATGGCTGCTGGCACGATCCCAAAACTGGCGAGATAGCAGAAGGCACCATTGGCCCCGACCCTGGCCGATTCAGCTGGGCCAAGGGCATTGTCGGAGCCGTGCAACGCGTTCGTGGGGTTGGTGGCTTCTAGTAATCTTGGGCAAGTGGGAAGTCGGTCTATACACGAAATACTGTTTTTGTCTTCATTCTCATGTATTTTATTCCGCTTTATCGTTTTATGACGTGAATGACATATCGTATGACTATATTCTATAGGAAAAAGTTCTAATACATCAACCCAGGTTCATCCCTGCCATTGATTCATCTATTTGCTGGTCATCGCCATTCTCATTTTCTTCATACACGAACCCGAGCTCTTCCAAAGACTTTATCTCCCGTCTTTTAATTCCCAAGGCTTGCGAGGCAGCCTTGATTGTTGGCGTCAATTTCCGTAGCCACTTTTCCTTGGCCAACCAGTATGGAGGAATCTTTCCACGACCATCATTACTCAAACCATCTCGTCTTGTCGCACGCTGGCTCCAATCATAGAGAGAATTAAGGTATTCAGCGTCCGCAGGAAAGCCCAGGACGTTGAAACTCCTTCCTGATCCATGTTTCATTATCCAATGGCGCTCCCACTGCGTCGTCCCTAGATGGGGCGCCAGCTTTAAGCGCCCGGAATATACGCGAGCTATGACTGCAGCCTGCGCTTCAGACAATGGAAATGGGATGATTTTTTGAGGCAAACCGATAAATGTCAGAGATGGACGCGGCGAGTAGAAAATGTGCTGGAACAAATTGCAGGTACGGATCCCATCAGCCGTCGTAACAGGGGGCGTTAGTGATGATAAGAATGGGAAAGAGTAAAGATAACCGGTGCAGAATAGGACCTGGTCAATATCCTTCTCAACGTCGCCATTTACGAAACGAAGAGACCGGTCGGCGACGATAAATTCGGCAATCTCCGGCACAAGTTTTATGTTCGGGTTATCATTGAGATATGCTGGAGATTCGCTTCTCTCCGAGACTAGAAGCGGTTGTTGCGCTACTGTGGCAATTTGGACGCTCACATCGATGCCCGAAGCCGAGTTCCCTACTACAACGACTTTCTGCAGGTTGATCACGGAATGATTAATTCATGATTCATAGGGAAGAAGAAGTAACTTATGTGGAGTTTTAATAAGATAGACAACTTACCTTGTTTGCATATTCTTCTGCACGTCGATAATATTTCGAATGCGATATGGAACCAGGATAGGCTAGATTCCATTCTTTTATGCCAGAAATATGCGGAATATAGTGATCGCTGTAATGGCCATTGGCGACAACGACCGCATCAAATTCATGAGTCGAAAGCTGCTTCGTCCGAATGTCGAGCGTAGAGACTAGCCAGCCAGATGCTTGTTGGTCTTCATTCACAGGCTTTACGTCAACAACTTGTGTGTGAAATGAAATCGACGAGAGCAGATCCTTCGCATAATCCTGCAGATACTGCTTTACAGTTTGATGCGAGGGAAAGAGTGGTGTCCCCGCCGGGAATTTCCAATCCGAATAGTTCATCAAAGTGTGTGGGATATTTGTCTCCAGTAGGTCGTATACAGGTGACTGAAACACAACATGATCGTTATGTAAGTGCTCACTGTCATTGGTTTTCACAGGAGAAACAGGCTTATCTGGTGCTGTCTGAGGCGTGGTGTGAGGAATCGCGAAGTTTTCTTCGATCGTGTTGTCAGCGGTGTAGCACCAGACACCGCCGGCTTCGTCGCGTTGTTCAAAAATCGTGATCGCGGAGAAGGCCTGTTCGGCATGTAAATACCTGACAAATGAACAACACGGTGTTAGAAAAATATTAAGCCTTCTCAGATGGTCTATGTGTAATTCTGCATGTCCAGTATTCTCCTTCAACGCCACCCATAGATAATCGCATCTTACTTTGCAGCAGCCAATCCTCCGGGCCCCGCACCGATCACAGCAACGCGCATTTTGCCAAGGTCGGCGTCTTTCGTATCAGCCTGGGGGGGCACTGTAGGAAATAGACGCCGCCCTGACGTAGTCACGTACAATGGACTTTCACTTGGTGGCATTTTCGTGCATAAACTTCGGTGAACTTTTGTTTGCGCTGGCAACGGCAGGGTAGTCAAAATGATATTATTTTTTCACGAATGGCGCAATATAGAATGGATCCATTTCATCAGAGTATTAAAAGCGGACAAAACGCCGAACGAAATCTTATCTTATCGGATGTTTCTTCCTCTCCCCTGCGAGGGGCACGCTATGATGGCGGGGTTAGGGTTACAACCACATACTCGCGCCAGAATTCTAAGCTCGGGGCAATGTGATCGAGAGGAACATTTGTCGCAGAGATATCTATTCAAAGTACGTACTCACGTGTCAATTCCTCACAATATCTTTATATAGCCGCTAAAGCAATGGAATCGATAAACATCGTCTAAGAATGAAATGATTGTGTTCATTTTTTCGCTAATCTTCCGAACAAGTCAAAAGGGCATAAAGAATGAAACTATATACACTTAAGCGCTGTCACACCGACAAGTCTTCGAGCATCTCCAAGTTCAAAAGTTCTTTTTAGGTCAATCCTAGTTCTTCTTTGCCGACAAGGCAATAATCAGGGTCCTTGATCTTCATCACCTTGCTTTGACCATCAAACTTCCACGCACCTTTAGACGTAGGTAACAGTAACGGTGGAGCCGGAAACAGTAACTGAAGTGAGAACACTGCTCTGCTCAATGTCGATAATGGTGGCACCAGATGCGGTGACGGTCTCACCATCATGGGTGGCCTCGGCATCTTCGAAGGTGACGGTGCCAAAGTCGGCGAAGGCAACAAGAGAGTCACCCTCCTCAAAATCCTCAACGATCCACTCAGCGTTGTACTCGCAGAGCTTGTCGGATTCACCTGAGAAGCTGTGGGTGACAGTGGTGCCAGTGCTGACATTCTCAACGGTAGCAACACCAGAAGACGTGCTGTCGGCAACAACGGAGACCTTCACGACATCTCCAGCAGCAATGGTAATGCCGCTGAAGTCATAGGCGTAGTCAGGATACCACTCATACCAGGCATCAAAGGAAGTTTCGCTGCCCTCGACGCAGAAGTCGACTCCGGTCTGGAGAATGGAAGTATCGCAGGTGTCGCCATCAAGACCGACCCAGGCAGAGGCGCAGTACTCCTCGTTGCTGGAGCCACCACTAGGCTTAGTGGGTGTGGGAACGGTGAATTGAGCGGAAACAGCAGTGTAGCCTGTTCCGATAAGCACAGCACCGGCCCAGTTCTCACTGTACTCAACATTGCTGGACTGAGTAATGTTCAGCTGCTCAACACCAAAGGCACCTGGGGCATAAGCTGGGTTGGAGCGACGAGTGGCACGAGCAGCACGGCGTGCCATGCGCTTCTCAGTCAAGGGAGCGGCGGCCACAAGGCCAGCGAGCAGGAGACCAGAGACAAGGGCAGACTTCATTTTGAAGTGATATTGAGAAACCGACGAAAGGGTTTTGGAGTTAGCTTTGATGAGGAGATTTGTGCTATTGATACCTTTGTTCTACCAGGTTCAGTGGGAAGAAGCGGCCTTCTTATACTTTTTCAGACGGCCAATATCCTATCTAAATCCTCATCAACTTCACAGGACATATCTATCTTCCCTAGAAGCATCCTAACTGCCGCTTCCCCTATCCTTCAATGCAGCTAACGACACCAATTGTTTATCAGTGTCACTCACCTTCCGAAATGGGAAGCCAGAATACTTGGTTCAGCCATGTTACTTTGCAGCGTTGAGATGCATGGGCCACCGGACGATCATTCGCTGGTCTATTAAAGGGAAACTCTTAGCGCTCATTATGATGAGCAGGGGCGGCTAAGCTTCGTTCAATGGGGTCGTGGGTCTTCTTTATGCACTCGATTAAGCTTGGTCTGCGACGTGGCTAGTGAACCTATGACATCCCAGAACCAAGCGTCACAGCCGAGATTACCGTGTGAGACACATGCATGTATTCTGTGATGCAGCCAATTATCTGCTGCGATACACGTTTTCATATCTCTCATGGTTCCTGATTGTCAACCCTGACTGTCAATCGATGAAGTGGGGTTGCCGCCTGATGAAGATATAATGGCTGGCTATTTGAGCAGCAAAAGTGCATTGGCGGCTTATATTATGAGTCCAGATCGCCGTGATTCATTTTATTCATCATCTCCAGGCTGACTCGTGACGACGCGCGCCATGGCGAGGGGTATGTAGCAATGACCAAAAATGAGCGCGAAAGGAATACGCCAGTTGACAGCATGTAGTTTGGTGTTTTCAGATATTGCGGGATACTAGTATACTAGTATGCTAAGAATATTTCACTGAAGATGTGATGTGCCTTATACAACTCTGCAAGCCTAGAACAGCAAACCCCGCAATATCAAGCGCTGCGCGTAGTGACCAACCACGTTGGGAAGGTGTGTTGGCTAACAGTCGAGAATTGAAGATGCACCACACTAGATGAGCCAGCCACAAATTAAGGTCCGGCTGAGAGATCATGCGCCTTATCTTTGACATGCCGACCAACGATATACGAGCTTTCTAGGCCTGTCAGCAACCCATAATCACGATAACTAATACTATGAAGACATCAGACCATTCCACAAAACAAATGAGGAAGCTGCCATAGCCCTGCTCAAAGCATTGAGAGGCTGCGGATAATTAAGGTGATGATTAGTCGATCCATAGATTATGGTGTTGCATTGGCATTCGCCGAGACCCAACGGCGCCAAATTAGGGAGCCACGTACGCAAGTGCCATCCCATTTCTTCGCCAATGGAAGCCAAATTCCAGTTTCCGTCCCCCGAATACCTCGGGCTCCACGACATTTCCGGTTAAGGGCCCGCCGATCATTAATATGCATCATAAGGAAGCACCACGCCTGGATCAGATGCCTACGTGTATAACTAGCCGCTTTCTGGTCCGCGCGGCGTGCTTAAACAAGACTAGGAAGTCATATTGCATCTGCAGCATTCAGAGCGGCAACGTGCAGCAGTCCCCAGGCATGAATCCATTTCCATAATGGACTAATCCATGCGCGAGTGTTATCACCTCATCTTCAGCCAACCCTGATTGGAAACACAGAGGGTTTTCCCCGCTAGCTCAGAGACTATGGTGGTCTGGGGACTACTTCTTCCGCGACTTCCTTGAGAGGGGCGAGAAATCCAAAGGGGCGGCCCTGAACGATGTAAATAGATAGACAGGGTTTTCCTTTACGAATGTTGATACTGGCATGAATTGACGGATATATACTCTATATCCCTGTTCAATTCTGATAGGCATTGCATGATTTGCTCATTGGTCTCGCGTTAAGCGCTGAATATACTCTAAGTGGCTTGATATTCTGGCTTGAGAACGGCTATGCCCTGGATGTAGGAACGATGCAAAGCGGCTACCTTCGGGATCACCGTGAAAACACCATGCATGTGTTGATAAGAAGTATATTCATTGTATACGAAACATCCCTGTTACTGTTTAATTAGCGGCGCCTCATGCACAATCCAAGCTGAATAATGGCTATCATCGGCTTAAAGTCTTCTATCTGTGCCTTAGTTGAATAGTCAGTCCAATATACCTATTTCAGAACTTTACAGGTATGATACCCATTAGGTATATGACTACTATTGATAACTAGGAGCTGAGTAATCGTGTCACGACTACTACACCTGACTCATCGACGATGAACACCATTTTTCGGCATTGATCAGGGACTTCAGCAGAGTAATATATTATAAAGTCAGATTTAATTTCTCAGAGATTTGGTACATGGAATCAACGTGATTAAACGCCCATCGATATGTTTCCATGTCATAGTACCTTGATGACGCAGATTTCGTGCATGGTGGCTGGACTATGTATAAGTCATGGATACATACTTAAATTCTCTATGCATGTCAGGGACCATATGAGGAACTAGCTAAATCAATGCAGTACTAGTGGTTCATACGGGGATTTGTAGCAATTGCCTACCATCTGCAGCGCAAGCAAAATCATATATCTCGTACGGTCATAACCAGCATTAACATGGCTGAGATGTTTTCATCATCAATTTTATCAAACCGAGCTCCACCAACTGATTAGAGTCTAAAAGTATTCAACAGGTGAAGAAAGCGCGGACCTATCATATTGAGATGCCGCAGGGATGATGCTCAACCCTTTCCGTGTGATTAACTCAAGCCTTGGCGCGGTACTTTGCTGTTTCCCAGAAATGAAAAATTCCACCAATGTGATTCTGCCATGCATAATATGGTTACAATACAGCGCTGCCAGCTACTAGAATGTGTTGAAAGTGCCAATTTCATGACGTTTGAATGTTACTGTCAAATGCTTGGGTCGCAGGAAGAAGTTCAAACCAAAATGAACCCCAAAGTGACAACTGATGGGAGTTTTAGTTTAGAGACGGCAAGAGAGTGACGAATCAGGCCGCTCATCCTCCATAGAGTTGTATACTGCTGTTTATTATCTGCTTTAGCATGAGCCAATCAGAGAGTCAAGAGTAATAATGCAGATCGTTGGATATTGTAAAGACTGATATATACATTTGGGAGAATTAGCACAAGTACTGTTTACTGTTGTCACTACCCTTGAGACTTTTTTTTCACATCAGCACGGAAAACCCATCGATGAGTTCCAAACCTTTAATCTTATCAAGGTTAATTTTATATATGATTCAACGAATGAAATAAAACTGGAAAGAACAAAAAATAGTTTCTGGCCATTCGAATTGCAGCGGAACTCAAATTGAGCTTGATGTTGCATTACACTTGTCATGGTGTGTGGGAGAGTTTGGTGGCGCTCTTAACGTGGGTAGCTGCATACTACAGATACGACGTACAGAGTCGCCAGGGATTGCTTCTCACAACTTGAAATCATACAAGAGCATTAATACACTATTACTAGGTTTGCAGGAGACCATCTCGTGAATTCCACCCGACTGGATAGTCTGGACGTTGGTCGGACTTCCCTAAGGCGTACACAATATTTCGGCATAACTATAGATCCCATTCGAAACTTTATCACAAATTGAACTCCAGATTATTCCTTTCGGCCAAGACTTTTTAATCTTTTGTGGTTTTTTCGGCGACCTTCTAAATTATTCCACGGCATTTAGTATTCAGTCCTATAGTCCATTAAGCGGACTTGCATATCTGACGGTGGCGTCTTCAATAACCAGTATCTATTTGTCGCTCTTCGCCACTTGCCATTATACTGTGTTAATCCGGACTACTTACAATATCGCTCTATGGCTTCGGAAGATAAAGTCAGTTAATGGACTTGCACTCGGGTAACCAACTGAATGGCCGACTTCGGCATGACCTTCCAAGAACGGAAGGTGTTTGACACAGTCACAACCTTATTTCAACGGCAGTCCTCGCTTACACGCAGAATCTGGAGGAATGAGAAGAAAGGTAAAAGATATTGAGCAAAGACAGCTTGTTTAATAATATTTATGTGTGGTTGACAGAGGTTATACTGCTCGTGACTTGGAACAGCGTGACGCCAGGCATTCACAAGTACCCTTGGTAATTATGACACCTGGAATGACTGGGAGTACTGAAGGTCAGGTACTGGTGTGAAATTTCACGGAACGTATCAGCTAACCCGGGCGGTTCTCGATTAATGTCGTGGCTTCATGCTTCATGCGGTGTCGTCTGTTACTCTGGAACAAGGTAATATGACTAGAAACGAATAATCGACCAGCGGGATTGAGATTTTTCCCTCCAGGATTTACAGCGCTTGGGATGAACTTGCATATTTATCGAAAAGCTTCATAGCATCCTCTTCATTAAGGAGTAAGAAGTACCTAAAGATCAGAATATCAAGTTAAATCACCTGCAATTTGTTGGCTGTTGTTGTGCTTGTCATTGCTGCTTTATATTATCCTCCGCAGTCTACTACCCGCACTAGTTATAGTTGGTGTGTCCCTGCACCTCCATACCTCGCTATTATGCTTGACTTCAGTAGTTTCTTGGAGTATTTCATGACCCAAAAGAAGAAAAGTTTATACAAGCAAAGGGATATTAAGGAAGCATGCCGCTCGTCGAAAAGTTGTATTCTAGGTCCATTGTTTGTTTCCGAATCCGTAAAGGTGAAGTTCACAGTTTGCAAGTCTTCTTATTGGTACATAAATAGAAACCTATGAGATGTACCTTTTCCTCGTCTCTTTGAATCATGCCTACTTTTAACCTTCAGATTAAAAATTATGTAAGGTACAATCAGAATCTACGCCGCGCCGTGGGCGTGGGGGTACACCTATCATACTCATAGAATAGTTGAATTCATTATAACTAAAGTACTTGCATTCTCTCATGAACCTCTGCACCAACACCAGCTTTGACACCTCGTGCCCTTCGCAACAACTCACTGTGCTCTGCCGTCATTACATTTCCAAACCCGCGGTGTTGCTCAATGGACATAGATCTTGTCTTCTCACCATTGAGAAAGGTAATGATATCGTTGAGGCAAGAGCACTTTATCGCTAGACGTAGGGTTTGGCCAAATCGGGATGCCTTATAAATAGCAATTTTGTATGATACTCATGGAGGTCAGGAAAGATAGTGAAGGTCAATGTCCTTTTCTTTTTTTTTTTTTTTTTTTTTTCAAATTTCGGCCCCGGGGCGATTACCAGCTCCAACTGGATTTCGGTCACAGAGCGATATTCAAAATCAATACCAGGGTGACTTTCCATATAACCCAGTCTTTAACGGGTCACTGTCACATGCTAGTGAATCAAGTGTAACAAACCTATCTCCGACGCCCCGCACTAGTTGATATGAGATATACATGTGGCAGTTGACTCTCCCAACAGTCTGTGGTTTATCTCCACCACCATAAGGTAATATTTCAGGCGGTAGCTGCTAGCCCCTGCGGCATGAAATGATGGGGTCAGAGAAATTGCCGCTTGCCGGTGACTAAGGTCTCTTGGTTAATATAGCGTTCAGGAGCGTCGAGACTGATGGCCTGGAGGAAGCGGTTTATGGTTTCGTGTGTCAAGATTATAGGCTTAGGAAAACTTGTGAATTCAAAACATATAACACCATTGGGAATAGTTTCTCAAGTTCAAAGATAACGCATACATAATCAGGAGTCTCGAAAATGCGGCCTTAGCGCTGCCTTTAGCAAGGAAACCTGAGGATGAATCGTCTTGAACGATTCATTTACACCGAGAATCTTGTTCAAACCCAAGGAGTAGCAGCAATAATACCGGCAATAGTTGGGTTAACTCAGGTGTTGCAAGTACTTTTGTACATTTCAGGCTCTAGAGTAGACTGCGAGGCCCTGCTGCTACAAGGTGTGGGCAGAAACATACACATGGCAGTGTATCAAAATGAGCGCATGTGATACACTACCAAAGCAGAGACTTATACTGCATCCCCTTTTGGGCGCAGTGAGAACAAGCGTTTGGTATCGGACGTCAGTAAGGCCGAAGTAGGTCAATACTTCGTCCTGACCAGCTCCTAGGGTGTCGATCAATAGCCGAGCTAAGCCATTGAGCCCGTCGGCTAGATCGCGGTAGTTAGCTCTACGAAACCACATGTCATACATCGAGAGGTGATTCCGATACTTGGAGTGGGTGGCCTCTGGCTTGGTCTGTGCCATATAATGATTATAGTTGATAAACGTCATCTACCTGGGGTCGCAATCGGGAGACATGAGGACGATAAATACAGGACGGATACTTGTAGGCGATTCCAAGGGAGCTGATCCTGAGTTGCTTCGATATAAGAATACCCTACGCGAGAATCGGATGTCATGGATCTAGTGGTTAGGACAATAGACCCGGAGCTGCGGGCTAATATAGTTGCAGTAAAGCAGCATTGTAATCCTTTCAGCATTTCTTCCAGTTTTCTGATATGCCGCAAGTATGCCCCTTCTGCAATATCATCAGATGCCGCCAGGGTTGTTAGGCCGCTCATCAATGGAAAAGTCTCCCCGAAAGTCATATGCCCACCACCTTTACACAATCGGTTTAGTCGGCGTCGAGTATATGAAGCTGACTCGAAATGGCGGACTAGAGAAAGTAGGTTACATTCATCGAAACTTCATGAGGGAGGTGAACGAGAGTTGCTCCGTTTCGCTGAAGGGAAGGGGATCCACCCTGGTTCAGACCATCACGATACCGAACTTGAAACCAAGGCCATACTCCGAAATGGGCGTTCAACTGTATTTCCGAGGGGCTGGGCCTTTTTCAAGTGGCCAGTTGGACTAGTTGACTAGTTAGTAAGCTAACCAAATATGTTCACTAGTTAACTAATTAAGTTAACGTAGTCGGTAAACGAGCTGGCCATGTAATCGAGCTGGCCACCTTCAATGCACATACAAAATAGCATCTTCCAGGCTTCGATTTCCCTCAAAATCTATTAGTCACTACACCTTCAAACTTAGATATATGTTATTATATAATATATATATTAATCTAATTAAATATAAACTAATATAAATCTATAATGATTAATTATACAAAAATTCCAATGTATTTTTAATGTAACTATAATAAAATATAGTAATCTTAATCCCTATAAATATTTATAAGTTTGAATTGTATATATAGATCTACTGCTTCATAAAGTATATATACTGAAAATTTGAAGGTATTTTATCTAATGAAGTTTGGGGAAAATTGAAGCTTAGAAAGAGCCAGTTTGTATGTGTATTGAGGTGGCCAGCTCGTTTACATGGCCAGCTCGTTTACCTGGCGCTCGTTTACCGACTAGTTTGTTACGAGCGCTTACTAAGCCATACTTTTGTTCTCTCGCCCAATCAATAATCCATCGATGGAGAGACGACAGCTTTGTGAAGAATGTACCTGTCACCTCGAACTTTTTGGAATGGAGACGGAGGCGTCTAAAAGCTCCCTGAGTACTCGAAAGAAGGATTCAAATAAGCGCTCTCGTACAGGTTGTCGGACCTGTCGGTCAGTCCATCTCGAACCCCGCTTGCTGGCTCGTGCTAAGTACTATTCACAGTGCTCGTCGGATTAAGTGCGATGAGGCCCCCGGTGCATGCAACAATTGTGTCAGGACAAAAAGGTTATGCGAGGGATATGATGTGCACAGAGTACCTACAGCACGTGGGTCTCGCAGGATGCCCACCATTACCCTCGCCAAAATTGATGCCACGATTGTAGCAAAGCTACAATGGAAAGTAACCTCTGATGAGGGTCGGTGTCTGTCATTCTTTCAGCACCATTCTGTGGTACAATTAGAGACCTTTTTTGATTTTCCGCTCTGGCAGCAACTAGTCATCCAATTATGCTATCTGGACCCAGCAGTTTTCCATGCTGTCGTCGCTTTGGGCGCCGCGAATCAGGCCCGCGAGATTGCCAAAGGTGATCACCGCTGTGGTCGGACGAAGACGCTTCAATGCAAATGGTCTTTATTTGCATTAGAACAGGCTGGGCGTTCATTCGCGGTCCTTAACAAGCGTCGCATATCAGAGGATCCTCAGCTCCAAACCGTTATCCTCATATGCTGTCTACTCTTTATCATGTGTGAGCTGCAGCATAGAAATGTTGGTAATGCAATCTTCCATATTGAGGGAGGACTACGTATTGTGAACAGCATGGATATTCGGAGACATATTTCTGGATTGGAGGTGCGAAGCCCAAAGATGTTCGAGGAGAGCGTGGTCGAGGCATTTCTGGGCCTCCAAAACAGCTCGGTGTTTTACGGAATCAAGCAAATAAATCACATCGACCTCCAATTTGTGTTTCAACAACAATACGATACCTACCTACAGAGCTTTACTACCTTGAATCATGCTCGGAAGGTACTAAATCCTCTCATACATGCTCAGCATCTCTTCGTGGCACATTGCATGAAATTGTCCGACGCGCAAATGGCGGCCTCGTACAACACCCTTCAGCACCAACAACACGTGCTGCTGTCCTACATCACCCGGTTCCTACATCTGTTCGAGACGTTTTGCATAGAGACATACGGCACCTTCTCATTCATTGTTGTTGATAACTATAACTCAACGCAATATAGAGAAGAGCGTGAGGCTGAAATCATCCGGCTAACCGTCCTCTACTGCATTCTATCCCTCAAAATATATCTATTTAAGAAAAGCCAGCCTTTGCCCGCTAGTATAGCCCCCGAATGTGAAGCATTGATTGAAATAGCAGAGATCGCTTTGAAAAAATTCCACAACCAATCGCCAATTTTCACTTTCCACCATGAAATAGTATCAGCCCTCTATGTCGGGGTTACTCGATGCCCTGATTATGGCATCCGTTGTCGGGGAATTGACGCGATGCGCTCATGGAACTTCGAAGAGGGCTTCCTGAGCGCACCACTGAATGCAGATATATTAGAGGAAGGCCTAAAGGTGGAACTGAAAAGGCTGTACCGCAGCGCTGCAGATTTGCCCTCAGGCTTAACGTTTGAGACACGGTCGGATGGCGAAGTTATTGCTTGCATTTCCTACACAGTGGGTGAAGCAGAGAAACAACGCCTATTTTCTCTGGCCAGAAATGAACCTTTAACATCTCAATTGCTCTCTATTGACAATTGGCTGGACTGGGCCTGTGTTCGGTCTATGGGACTGCTAGACCACTTTGATAGGCCTCACACCGACCTCTTACAAAGCAAACTCCCGTCATCAGACGTGTCGTCAGGTGGCAAATAGATTGTGATTGAGCCTTCTGCCCTGTTTATTCGGATTGAAAGTACTATTTCATTTTATCCAAAGCTGATATGTGCAAAATAGCCCATGAATTTTTCTTTTTATTTCTTTTCCGTTTATTTTCTTTTCGTCAAGTGGAGTTGGGTGGTTATCACTGTATCTGTTTCTGGGGCGTTGGTATTCCCATTCAGGAACATTCATATGAAAGATAGAGAGATTATAGGTACAAAGTAATAACACAACATCTTGGACTTCTGATAGATCTACTCGACTTCATTATTTCGCGAGATACATAGAAAGGAGTTTCCATACTCTCCTTTTAACATGGCGAATGACGATTTAAATAAGACAGATAAATAATAGTAATTACTCTCTTCGTAGTATTTGCTCTGGCTTTACTGAGGGGCAGCTGAAGAATAAACACTCACTAATTTTGTTCGTAGTAAAATATAATAGTATCTTTCAAACATTGCTATCAATTCCAGATTGCTCAAATCGCAACTAGACTAGGCTTGTTGTAATTAATAATGCCCTCTGTGACCTCCATATTGATACTATCTCAGTTCGCCACTTTGTTTTCCACAATCTTCTCGTTTGAATCCCACTCGTTTTTAACCTTTGCGAAAAACTCATCGTCTACCAGCAGGTCCAAGGCTGTTAGCGCCAGCAACGAACCTGCTGTCAATGCGCGCTCAAACGAGTCTTGGGTACCTGCGGCGGCGGCGAATCCATGCTGATGGGGCCCAGTCCCAGCGGGGGCATCGATAACGAAGAAAGAATGGATACCTGGCACCGCATAGCTCACATTTCCAAAATCTGTACTTCCCGGTCCAGATTCGTCATTGATAGGTAGGACCAGTTGGCCTGGCATAGCGTTCGCGATTTGTGTATATCTTTCTAATAGAGCTTTGGTGTGAACCAAGTCGTCATAGCATGTTTCACTTTTCCCTTTATTAGCTTTGAACTATTTCCGTTAGGATATCTACGTGGAATGCCACTTACGGTGTGATCTTGACCTCACATCCTGTCGCTATCGCGGCGCCCTGGAAACAGGCAGTGAGCCGCTTTCCGAGCGCCGCTACCGACTTCTTAGTTGGGCTTCTAGCCATGTACGTCAGTTTCGTATACTCTCCTATAACATTTGCTGCACGAGGTCCTTCCAGCATGCATCCGTGGATACGGTCAACGGGCCTGATTTGTTGTCGGAGAAGGCCAATATTGACCTGGGCTGCGACCGCAGCATCATTCCTTTGCATAATTAGCCTCAAGAAATCCACCAGGTTTCGGAAACCACATACGCATTGATTGCATCCCATGGCGATTGCGAGGCGTGTGATGGCTTTCCAAAAAATTCCACCGTAACACGGAATGTAGCAAGAAAGTTTATGGCTCCTAAGCCTGTCACTGCTGGATTTGGATCAACCATATTCTGCGTTGCTGGGTGTGTCATCAACGCAGCGTCCACTCCCTCATATGCACCGCCCTTGAGCAGCGCCGCTTTGCCACCACCGCTTTCCTCGGCAGGGGTCCCTAGAAGCTGAACCCGGCCCTTGGTGTTTGCCTTTTTCAGGGCAAAATGGAGACCGAGGAAGGCGGACATACCAGCACAGGCGATAAGGTGGTGACCACAGGCATGTCCGACAAGGGGAAGAGCATCGTATTCTGCGTTAATGCTAACAAGTCTACCACCCTCACCACTGAGGACCTCAAATGCAGTCTGGACGCCATAGGCTTGCCGTTTCACAGTAAAACCAAGCTCCTCGAAGAAATCGCAAATCGTGTCATGAGCGATGTACTCCTCAAAAGCAAGCTCCGGGTGTGTAAAAAGCTGGATACTATTAGAAGCAGTAAGACAAGAGCGGAATGACTGGGTATGGATACACACGTGCTGGACAACTTTTTGGATTCTGCTGGAGAACCGCTCGATAGTAGCCGCCACTTCTGCCTTGATGCTGGCCATGAATTCATCATCTTTCACTTTCTCGGCAATCTCGGGAATCTGCGAGGCGAAGGAAGCCATGTCGAAAGCAGGAACAGTCAATTGCAAGGACTAGGCCTAACTGGTCGAAAAGCTACTTGCTCAGACAGGATAATAAGGAATCAGGGCGGAAGAAAGACAAGATGGTGCAGGATGTTCTTTGATTATACTTTGGGAGGAGCCATGACTTGGTTTTATAGGGTACCAGCGCGTGTATCGCACGCTGTAAGTCCAGGACAGCATCGCAGAGACAAGACATAGCGATCTAAAATTTGCCGATTATTTTTTGGCCATAGTCATGTCAATCCAAAACTTGCCGGCAGTGAAGTTGTGGGTTGTGGTTTGCCCTCTTTCAGTTGGACATCGGCTTACTAGTAGGTCACCACGCACCAGAGAGGAAGGAAGCTGGTGTCACAAAAACCGCAAAGCAGAGCACCCCAGTATGAGCAACCGCAGCATAGATGCGCACTGCGCATCCCACGAGTGTTGGTTGGTTGAGGAGATAAGGACCTGCTTCTGCGTGTCTGAGATCTGTTGTCCCGCTGGTGTTTGCCGATGGCGAGTCTGAGCCTCCAATCGGCAGATGAGGAACCATGATTAGGGTTTGGCCTACAGAACTCACCAATCGGCAAACAAAGCAATGTCTATAAGTTTATGGCTAACCCGCATTCTGCTGAAGAATGTGGGGATGCTTACAAGCACAAATTACCAAGTCCAATTTCTACCGCACAACACAGACAGACAATCCTAGCGAATTGGGTTTAAGTTCGCACTGTTCGCGGAGTTGTTGCTCAGCTTAGCTACATGCCCTTATCTGCTTTTTCATCTGTCAAAGCTGTGCGCGGCTTCTTATCGCCAGTCTCGTCCATACGATTTATCATTGAATTTGATTCTGAGTTATCATTAAGGGCAGTAGGGATCTTCCATGGACGCCAACTGGTTCCCTCCGCTTATCTGGACTCTCAGTTTAAGGTAGCGCCGCTACTTTGCCGATATCGTAGTACTTTTGCCTAGGACAGCCTGTATCTCACGTTATCTCGTTTGGACGCCGAAGACATTCGACGATGAAATACGGATAAAGTACAATGGATTCTTGCCCTTTTCTTCAATTCAAAACAATTCAGTTCAATTCCCTTAGTCAACTCGACGTGCTATTGTCAAGCTCACATCTGGCTGATTATCTATTGGCATCTCATCAACTGAGGACGACTCCTTCCGCGCATAGAATACCAAGATATCAGTCCTGTTATGGCTGAGACCGGGTGCAACAATCTCGCCGAAGAGATTGTCGCTGAGAAAGTGATCGACCTCTCACGTGAAAAATCTGGGATTAAAGTCGGTGAAGTTTTGAACATTCATGTCTCTGAGGATGAGGAGAGAAAGGTCCTTGCGAAGGTTGACCGACAGTGAGTCAACTATCACATCAACAGAAACAACACTTACTGACGCTTGGGAAGTATTCTTCCTCTCATGGGGTTTTGTTACATGCTTCAATTCATGGATAAGATCACCCTCGGGTACTCTACTAATTTGTAAGTCTATTAATCTGCCTGTGTTCTTCATTGCTGATCAAGGCCTCTCCAGGGGTTTGATCAAGGACCTAGGGCTTCAAGGTAGTCAGTATAGCTGGGCAAGCTCTATATTCTGTAAGGGCTCCTCTCATTCATGCATGATTTATGATGACTAACGTTTTGGAAGTCTTTGGATATCTAGGAATGGAGTTCGCCTTCTCATATCTTGCTGTTCGACTCCCCCTTGGCAAATACTTGGCTATAACAGTAATTATATGGGGAGCCATTCTTGCGTGTCATGCTGCAACTCAGAACTTCGCCGGCCTCGTAACTGCACGATTCTTTCTCGGAGTGATGGAAGCTGCTGTAGCGCCTGGATTTTCTCTGATTACCGGCATGTTCTACAAACGAAGTGAACAGCCCTCACGAATGGCACTTTGGTTCACAGGCAATGGGGCTGCAAACATTTTCTCCGGTCTCATCGCATATGGGATTGGCAATATCTCTAGCCCCATGGCACCTTGGCGTGTGCTGTTCCTGATATTAGGTTGCATAACTGCTGCATATGGCGTTGTGCTTCTCGTCTTTTTACCAGATTCTGTCAGCAAAGCACGATTTCTAACTATCCAGGAGAAGGAAATCGTTCTACACCGTACGCTCGAGAATAAGACGGGTCTTATGGATGATGGGCATTTCAAACTCCCCCAGATGCTTGAAGCGCTCCGAGATCCCCAATCCTGGCTGCTCTTTGCCTATCAGGTGTCCGTCAACATTCCTAACGGAGGCGTCGCGAGCTTTACCTCGATTATCATTGATGGCTTGGGCTTTTCAACGCTCGATTCTTTGCTCCTCCAGATGCCCTTTGGTGCGTTCCAGCTGATGGGACTAGCCATAGGTGCATTCACAACCCGCTATTTCAATAACACGCGAGTCGCCGTGATGTTTTTCCTGGTAATAGTCTCTCTTATAGGGATGATCTTGGTCAATTGCCTGCCAGATTCGAACTCGTACGGGAGACTAGTTGGCATTTGGATGACGGCCGCCTTTACCGCCAATATCCCCATGTCTTTAAGTTTGGTCACCTCCAATGTTGGCAGCATGACCAAACGTTCTTCCGTTTCCAGCATCATGTTCATTGCTTATTGCGCCGGGAACATCATTGGGCCACAGTTTTTCTATTCGTCGCAATCACCAAAGTATCCTGTAAGATTATTGCTAACCGTGAAAATCCTCCGCTAACAAACTATCAGACTGGTCTCCGAGCCACCCTTTCTGGTCTAGCCCTCGGCGCGTTCTTTCTCATCTTACTACTCGCATATTACCTCTGGGAGAACGCTCGTCGCAATCGTAAATATGGTCGCCCAACGGAGGCTTCAGAGGCTGATAACATCGCCGACGAGTTTTCCAATTTGACAGATATGCAAATCAAAAGCTTCCGATATACACTTTAGGGTTTTGTGCCCTCATCTTCTGGCGCTGGCAGCAAGAGAAAACCGAGACTAGCTTAGATATAAATTCACGAGTACTTTTCCCTATCATTTTGCCCTCTCCACTCTTGTGAAAATTGTTAGAGATTTTGCCTCCATGATAGAAGCACAGTTACAAAATTAGACTAGAACCAGGTTTACCGGTGTTATATTCCGATACATGAACCACTGATGCATTTCATTCTGTATTGCTCTATACGGATCCTTGAAGTCCTTTGATTCTACTCTTGTGCATTCATTTAGTGATATATAGGGTGTATACGTTGTAAAACATCTGCACTCTACGTCGAGGATATATACCAATTTTACTTCCATTTCTTTCTTATTCCAAAGCAATCTTTATACCACGGTTCTATCGGAGATTCTTCTATTTTTAGTGACTTACATTATATTACTCCGTAATACTTGCCTTATTTTAGTCGCGCCACCTATTTGCTCGCCCCTTGCCCGCATCCTCTCTGATCGCTCTATCACTGATCTTGCCCACACGAATTCCTTACCAAGACTGCTGGAAGCCTGCAAGTAACTTTTCAGCCAATCTCTGTGAATCTCATCTTCAGTCTCAAGTCCCGCTATTAGTGGTTCCCATGGCCAGCCAATCATCAGGCCACGCTCTGTAGCATTGCTTGCGTTATGCACAATCTTAAGTAGCTTCGACAAAGCGTCACGTTGCGCGGGTAGGGGTGATCTCCAGGGCGTAAGGAGAAGGCGATGTAGAATCAGGTTGGCGTAGTGTGCGCTCACTGCTGCACGTACAGAGTCGATTACCCGATGGCCTTTGTAGGCTGTTACAACTAGGTGTTCTGACATCAGGTCTGCATATTTCTGTGCGAGCCACGTAGTCAGTCCTCAGCAGTTGCCGCAAATGTTCGTTGCTCAAGACTCACTCTGTCAAAAGCCATCAGATCATCCCAAATAGCGTGGGCAGAGTCCTGGCATGGTTCGTGATTCTCCTCCGCATCTGCAACCCTCCATATTCTACGACGGAAGCGTAGAACATGGTGTACCATCTCCACTGGACGGTAATTTTCAAAGTCATCTTGAACTTGGTCAGCCAGATAAGATTCGCCGTACAGAAGCCTATAGGATGACCGTGCGTGCGGGAAGAGACGGTCTAGATGGAGACAAGAAGTTGGGTTGTGGTCCAGGAAGTCATACAAGCGGAATGTTGTTAAGCCGCGCACTCCACTAACATCGATATATCTGTTTGATGTTAGCCAGGTTTCTGTCTCTGGTAAGTATACATCTTACGCCATCCACAACAGTATCTGGGCACAAAAAGGCGTCACCCCGGGGCCATGCAAGGTGCCCTGATCAGCAGAAGGAAGACCGTCAAGCAAGGTCAATTGTAGGTATTTCTCTAGATATGAGCGGATACCGTCAATGTGCAGTTGGAGGTTGGAAAACGAGGAGCCGAACTTCGTCTCATACGATATCAGGAGAAAGATTGAAGACACCATGGACTCCAGGGTCGCCGTCGATGTGTTGAGATCGCCAAGAGCAACACGCAGCTTCTGTATGGCTTTGTTGTAATGGTTAGTCACGTAGTTGCCGTTGCGGTTGCAGTTGCTAGATTTGACAAGACTATTCGTGGTCTGTTTGCGATGCATTTCGCCCGCACAGAACGCAAGTAGGCTATTCATGACTAGCGGGTCATCCGCAGCTTTGCGTTGTTGAAGATATTTGAAATTGCTCCATTTGAAAGCCTTTCCGTAAAGATACACCTGACAAGAATTTGGGAAAATATCGATCAGAGCTCGTTCTTCCGGGGACAACACAAGAGAATTGACCAGTGGTATGTGATCTGTTGTTAACGTGATAGGAGTGAGGGGATGCGATGACCATGGCGTAAGAGCGAGCCGAAAATTGAGAGGAACATCATTAGAGAATTGAAAGGAATCATTAGAAGTCACTGCTGTACTGAACGAGGCTGGACAAACGATCTCAGCCCACTCTTCCAGGCCCGAGCTTGCTTCCCGAGGGGCAATCCTCGGGTAGCTTGAGGGCAGTGAGGAATTGGGCTGTTGAAAGATAGATCGTGCACGTATAAGTCCCTTGCCACCAGTAGCTTTCGGATGCGCCAGACGATATTGTTTCACTCGCTGACCTTGATACTCCTTCCGGGCGATTCGATCCCAAGAGCATTGGACGTCGGCTTTTTCGCACTTTTGGCATTGGGGACCCCGCTTATCGCATTTGACTTTTCGTATCAAGCAAGTGGTGCACCCTAAGTGTGTCAGGGGACTCGGTCAACCTCGATTGCTTGCGTGTCAACATCAATCAAGGCTTTCAGGATAACGTACCATCCCTGGAGCGCTGTCCATGACGTCCTGGGCTCACCATCATGCTCACGTGCACTCAACGGAGTTGGGGGCGAGGATCATACGCAGACATTCAAAACTACACACCCGGATCATGACGCGGACGTGAGGCCTCCGCAAACGTTGTTGCATGTCCAGTGATGATGATGTGAAGTCTTATCACCGGATCTCCGACAGTGAGATAAGATGCGGTCGCATCACGTGCTAATCCTAGAAAAGGCATGTTCCGATAGGTTGAGAAAGGAATCGAGTCACGGAGTTGAATCCACTCTGGCTAAGGGTGGTTGGTGCGCTGTAGTGATAAGATAGGGCAAGATAGGCTCATTTCAAATCGGAAACTAGCTGGTGTCAGGTGTCAATGGCATCACATCCGGATTGATTGCCTAGAGTTAGAGAAGACCGAACAGCTCACGGCAATGGCCTTCGAAGCCGTCTCACACTCGACTCTTCCAATCACCCTCCCGTCGCCAGCCACTGTAATCGCCGAGATAGCCCGTTTCGAGTGGGAGATTCCTCGTATCGAACAGGAAACAAGAGCATATCAGTTCCTTGAGGGTTCTGGACTGACCCCGCGCTTTTTGGGCCATGTCTATGAGAATGGGCGCGTCATGGGATTTCTCTTAGAGAGAATAGAAGGACGTCCTGCTGCCTTCCACGATCTAGACATCTGCGAGACAGCTCTGATGAAGCTCCACAAATTGGGACTTATACATGGGGATGTGAACCGATACAACTTTTCAATCACAAAAGAGGGAGTAAAATTACTTGACTTTGATTGCTCTCTGGAGAATGCTAGGCCCGAGTCAATGTTCAAGGTTAGAGAATTTATGTGCCGAATTGGTTGATGAGTCTGGACGCGGCGGAGGGTTCATTTCCCATGGTAATAGCAATTGATATTGAACATCACGGGGGTAGCATGATGAATTTTCTACAAGACGTGGCTGCTGATGAGCCATGAATCACTCACTGTAGAGGTAGCCGTTGAATCGTTGAAATATCTACTAATGCTTTATATCGGCGAGAAATTATATTCGGAGTTTAAGAACATACTGAAGAAAGGCGAACACACTAGGGATGATTCCATTCCATATTTTAATCCTTCAATACTTAAAACATATCCTGCATGTGGGCTAACCGGTAATACTTCCAGCACCAGGCCATAAATATTCATTTTTACATAAGAAAGGATGGCTCATTATGCATATGCTGCAATGCAATGCAGGCGGTGCTTACATCCGGGCTATTTCCGCGGGATAAACATCTGGATTGTTTCAAACTGATAACTCGAAAAGCTCCTATTGTTCTCCCTGGGAACTCCACTGAGGAGCGTTTTCTCGCAGCAGTCCAGGATGAATGCTCTTCTTTCCTCTACGGTACCAGAAAGTCAATCTCTTCTCGTCTATCGGTTGCTATCCATCAACTTATCTCTTCATTGTGACCAGCAGGTCCTGTGGACAATATACCCCATCCCGTTAGACAATTCAGAAAAAGATTTATCAGCATTTGCACATTCGGCTGGTGGAACTTCCATGGAAGCTTGATATGTCCCAGCTACCGACGAATGATCACTAGCCTTCACAAGAACCACCTGGCTTGACTCGAGAAACCCTCCAACTGACATTTTAGATTGATGATACTTGACAACTCTCGCCTTTTCTGGCGTACATGGATAATAAAGCACGCACATCGTAATTTGGTGCCTAACGTGGAGTTGATGCCTGAAATCAGAGAACTGAAATTCTCGGCGGATGGGACTTACCAAGTTCGCACCAGTGCGCTTATATGTTCAATGAAATCTCGAGTCATAGCTAAAATGCGTCACATATGTCCAAATTGGTTCATCATAACGTTCAGGTAGTCAGTCTTTTTTAAAGCTCCTGTGTATTGAATTCCAATATCTGCTGCTATACCCAATGCATTTTAGGAGTTCAGACGTTTGCAGTTCACGAACCCTTGGTTTAGCTGTTTCATATGGAGAGTGGCAAGACCCTTTACTTGATAGGCGGCAATATCTCTTCATTTTCGAAGGCTGCGCTATCTATGTAAGTGAAAGTGAAGCTTAACTGCTTGACGTTCGAGGGCACTGTTGCAGATAGATGATTGCGATGTCAGGATCTAATAAATCAAGGGAAATAAATGCTGGCTGTACGAAATGGAAATAGGGCCATATTCTTGTCACTGAAACATCCTTGCATATACGTAAGCTTTTTCTATGCGACATACAATTCTCCTCCGACTTAAGACAGGACGATGGCAAAGTTCGTCGACTTTGAAGTGGAATTTTCATTGACAACCCCTGTATTCTCCCTGGGCAACAGGAATTGGCCTGCGTACAGGCGCAAATTAGTCGTATCATTGCATATTTGTTATATTTAGATAAATATCCGTAAATCACTGCGTACTGGCAGATCTGACCCCTTGGTATTTGGCCCCCGGATTCCAACAGTTCAAGAGATCGCGACCAACATCTCGTCCAGACCACACGCTTGCTAGCAAACAGCTGTGTTTCTAAAAATACTTGTGATTTCTTCACCCTCGCGTTTCAGCCCTGTAACCCTAAAACATCTAACAACGCATGTGGAAATTGCCGTTCCTTCAACGAAAAAGAAACTCAACTTGAGCACATGTGTGAGTATGTGCGTCGAAAACCTAGCTTACGTCACCCAAATGGTTAAGGAATCAGTAAAATTGTCAAACTTCCCAAGGACTCAAGCCACAGTTACATCGTCACTAGAACCTAGGTGTACATGTCACCCAGCCATCACCGGCACCAATACGAATTGCGTTTGTTATTGAAGGGGGAAAGAGACTTTTCTTGGACAGTTGCCTGATTATTCCAACTGGGTTTACATTATTGTGCTGTTGGAAAGTCACTACGCAATTATCCATGTGGGTGTTTGCTATGGCGAGAGCTGAAAACCCGTTAGACATTGGAATTTGTGGGTGATATTTCATGCTGGGCCCCTCGTCCACGATTCTCCAGTCAACAATCAACATTTAAAATGTCTCAAAAGAGGAATCATTAAATCTATTAAAGCAATATTTCGCATCAGACTTCGGCAGGCGGGGAGAATACAGAGGCTACCCGCAGTTAGTTACATGGCTAAGTATCGGTCACCGGGTTATAACTCCCAACTGACTAACTACGGAGTGCTACGTACCCCGTAGCATGCTATATCAGCGCGATATTGCGTGATTGTCCTATGTGCCCTATGAACACTTGGCTATTTACGTCGCCGTAGAGAGTTTTACCACATATTTGGCGACCAAGTAGACATTATTGTGGCAGTGTTCGAAGGGGGACTTCATACATCATGTCATGATAATGCGCAGTACGGAGTGCTCCGTACCCAGCACAGGGCACGCTGCCTGTTTTATTTATAGCTCGCTTTAATTTTACTTGTGCCAAGTTCCAACATCAAATAAACACGCCGACTCGCGCAGAGAGCTGCTAGCACCAACCCCGCAACCACGCGTAAGTTGGATGTGGGTTTAGCAACCAATGATGCTACACGAATATGGCGTATTTAAACCCATTTCCGCGATGATCAACCGCGTGTCCTCACTAACTGCGTAGTTACGTAGTATCCTAGCTTTGACTGCTGTCCATTTAAAATGACGATGTGATCCCAGGTTTTCGCATAGCCTACTTTCGGTACTTTGTACAACACCAATTGAACTGCTGCCGTCGTTAATTGTGAGCTTTCAAGATGGGTAAATTCATCCTGTCTTGCGCTCTTGCGGCGGCGAGTCTTTCCAGCACTGCACTGGCAGGATCTGTCAGTTTGCCCTCTTATCCGCTTGCTGTGAAAAGCCCATATTTGTCGACATGGGTGCCAGGAGATCAAACAGCAGATGCTGCGACTGCGCAGCCTGAGTTTTGGGCCGGACAATCATTGACATGGCCAATTCTTGCGCGTATAGGCGGCACCACTTACACCCTCTTTGGTGTTCCAGATGGAATCTCCGACGCGACCGCAGCAACTACCACTGGGATTGAATATACCTCAACGCATACACTTATTAACTTAACTGCGGGATCAACCGAGATTACACTTGACTTCTTCTCTCCAGTACGCCCGTCGCCATCTGATTACGCGAAGCAGTCTCTCCCCTATTCGTACCTGACCGTATCGGCGAATGCCCAAGATTCTACTTCTATTCAAATACTCAGTGGAATTGACTATACTTGGACAGCACAAGGCGGAGCGGCTGGACTCAATTACACCACATCTGGCACTGCAGGGTTCTTTTGGTTCTACAACGCGGATCAATATTACTACTCCGAGGACAGCGACATGGCAACTTACGGGTCTGTCCTATATGGCGCGACTGTGGGAAGTGGTCTGACCTACGCTTGTAACACGGAGGAAAACGTTTACAACAAATTTAAAGGTAGCGGCGAACTCGCAAACAAGGGAACATGCGACGGAACCAACCTCGCAGCCTTGTCCATTGACTTGGGCACTGTCACTTCGGGTCAAGCTACATTCGTTGTGGGCTTTGAGCGCGACTTGGCGATAAATTATTTGGGTAATGCGCAGACTGGATATCACCGCTCCGAATGGTGGTTAATTCCGGATGCCATTGAGTATTTCTTGGACGACTATGAATGTGCACTGGCGGAGTCAAATGTTTTCGACGCAGCGGTGCGATCCAAGTCTGAAGCCGTGTCACAGGAATGGGGAAGTGAGTACGCAGATATCGTTGAAGCAAGTGTGCGACAATCATATGGTGCCTATGAGATTACTGTCTGTATATCCCGTCCTTAATGGCGTGCAAAAAGGTCAAAACTAACAGAATATTAGTCTTCACTTGACGATGTGACCGCTGAGCCTCAGATATTCTTCAAAGAGATCTCCAGCGACGGAAACATTCAAACCGTCGATATCATGTTCCAGTCATGGGCAATTTTTGTCAGCCTCAATCCTGAGGCGTTGAAGCTTATTTTGAAACCGGTTTTGGCCTATCTTGAGACCGGAGCGTGGCCTGATGCTTGGGTCATTCACGATTTAGGAACACGTACGGTTAGAGAAAAACCGCTACACATGGAATACGATGCTGACTTGACAATAGACTACCCCAATGCGACTGGCCACGCCAATGGTGTTGCTGAGGAAATGCCTTTATTCGAGACTTCCACCGTTTTCATACTGCTATACGCCTATCAGAAATATACGGACGATACTTCCTTTGCCGCAGGATACTCTTCGCTCTTGACAGGCTATGCTAACTATCTCGCTGAAAACTCTCTTTACCCTGCAAGCCAACTTATGAGCGTCGATGCCATTGCTGCACAAGCCAATCAAACCGGATTGGCAATTCAGTCTGCTATTGGATTGAAGGCTGCAGGCATAATTCTGGGTAACTCTTCATACACAGATGTAGCGAACACCATCGCAAACACCGTCTACGAAGAAGGCCTAGGCCTAGATGGCGCCACACCCGCAGAGAGCACGCACTTTACCTATTACTACGGCCAGGATGAGACATGGAACGTGCTTTTCACGGCTTTTGCCGACGTGGTACTGGAACTAGAAACTTTTAGTTCTGATGCTTGGGATCTGCAATCAAGTTGGTACCAGCAACAGATGCAAGAAGGCGGTTTGCCGTTCGCTGGCCCGGTCACTGATACCTCTTACACGGGATCAGGAATAACTTGGGGTCTTGCCGATTGGAGTAAGAATTGACTCATTCAAAAAGAGCGCTCCGGATCAAATAACTAACAAGGTAATCGTATTAGACTTGCTCGTTGCAGCCACCGTTTCTTCGGATGTCCAGGCTGAAATCATCAACACCACTCACACTTTCTTGACCAACGGACTGAACAAGATTCCATTTGGCACCAAATACTACGTTGAAGGGGACGACTTGGGTGTGTGGATTGGTAATGAGGCACGTAGTACAGTTGGGTTGAGCTTTGCCCTGCTGGCGGTCGACCAGGGTTATTGGGGGGACAATTATTAGAGTCTCCGGATTCATCCAAGTACTCAATGGTTTTAACCATCGTAGTGCTGCTGATTACTTTGTACATATTGCCATAATTCTTTATCGCTCTTTTACACACATATATGGGTGCATGGACAGATCCGTTTGCTTACTTCGTAATCGTCGTCCTGAATAGCGATTTTGTCCGTATCGTGAGGAATTGTCTCTAGCATCAAGCTCATTTCTCAAAATTGTGCTACGGCCAACGACTTACGACAGACTGTTCCTAGAAGAGAAGGTGGTCTATCCATTATACTCGTAGTAGATGCAGTAGCACAAAGATCAAACTGTAAGCATTCTAGTGACTCAAGCTCGCAAATCTTTCAGTTCTCCGCGCTCCCTAACTGTGCGTGCGATGTCGTCGCCTATCTCGCTCTGAAGATTATTGAATCCCTGGATGACTCCTTCTCGGTCACCGAGGCCCATTTCCTGACTCATTTTGAATTTTCCTTCGAGCCTGTGAATACGAATTTCGATGCCTATGATATTCTTCTTCAACAAATCTACATACGACACGGGCGCGTCGGAAACGGCCCACGCCGAGGGCCTATCCCCGCCCGTGTAGTTCATGATAGATGTCTCAGCGTGTCTGCTTAAGTCTTCAATTTGACGCTGTAAAAAAGACGATGTCTCCTCGGATTTGGAGTCGCAGTATACTCGTATCTTTCCATATGCCTGAACGGCGGAGTAATTCCATGTTGGAACGACTTTGCCCGTCGAAGGCTTCGTTTCGGTGTAGAACTTGGGAGTAACGTAATGATGAGATGGGCCATTGAACAGTACTAGTACTTCGTCTGGGAGCTCTGTCGCCTTGGTGTCATTCGTATCATTCTGGGCCTCGAAGCATGCGTCTATCAGAGCTTTTGCTTGCGGATTCTGTTTCGCGATATGGCCTCTTAATACTCCGTAGACCACCTCGCTGTCCCCATCGCTCTGTGCAGCTTGCTCTGATTCTGAAACATCAAGCAGAAACGGGATGTGGCTCGATTGAATGAACGGATATATTGTAGACTTTATTGCTGTTGTTAAAATGCCCAAAGGATTGTCTCGGATGAGGTCCTGGAGCACTTTGGGATCCGATTCCGCGTGTACCGTCCGAAGATACATTCTGTAAATACGATGGAAACCTCCTCGGCCGAATCACAAGTGTGTCAGAATGCTAGTTGTTTTTTGTGCAATGGTTCATTGCTATTTACGAAGCAGGTCGGAGCAGCTGTGAGTCAAAAGATAGAGAGGATGGGAAAGCGGCTATGATTGGTTGGGGATGCCGCTGACAAAAGATGTTATTAAAATTAGCCATTTCATTGGCTGTAACTGCCGACTTCCCGTTCCCAGCCAATCAAATTAATAGAATGTCTCGCCAAAACAGTGTCCAGCCAATCATAGATGACAGCTCGTCTGAGCTTCCAAACCAATCATAATTCCCGTCTCTCGGTGGAATATGATCATATCCAAACATCAATTTTAGGGGCTCATAACCCTCTGAATGAACTGAACGCAGACTGACACTCGGCCAGGCATGTAGTGAAGTGTTGCATGTTCCGCAACTTTGGCAGGTCCGCTCGTCTAGCTAGTGATTCACAAATGTGGGGGATGGAGACACGGATCTATGTCGTGCAATTGCAGCTACAGGTTATCTTCAATTAGGTATATGAACTACCAGTGCCCTGCTCGACCCACGGTCTCACCGACCTCGGCACAAATGTGCAAACATAATTTGGGAGAAATCTAAATCCTCAAAAAAGAGCAATAGACATACAAACACAGGCTGCGCGTGTCGTTGCGCGAGGCGGCATTTGCACACTGGCGCCCCGCGCGCGTTGGACAGTGCCAAAAAGGGCAGGTCGATAGGCCACACGATAAGCTGTGTTCGTTATCAGACTGCAAGGACGTGAGAACTAACGGTGACGCCCCGGCTTTTCGTCTTAAATGTCAATGGATTTTTGCAATTAACTTCAGATGATTTCTTTATTTTGGCGGAAGTAGAGAACTGCTTTTTGATCTTCTAGAACAAACCGCTGTGACTCTCCCTCATCTTACCAGAACACGCCCTTGCCCCTGTCTTCATACTATCCCAAGAATAGCATCAGCTGTTGCAGCTCGTTGTGCAAAATACAACACGCTTATTTGCTGATTCATTGCAATCCTAGTCTTCTGAGGTTACACAGTTCTGCAGGGAGCCTGTCGCCGGGTTGATGGTCATTTGTTGGAGCCAAAGCAAGCATCGACAACAAAAGCATTGATTACACCCTTCAGTATGAACTCAGTACTCGAAGCGTGGGAGGATTGCTCCAAAATAGATACCGTCTTCATCCTTGTCTGCTGCGTCTTCTGCTGGCCGATTGTTCCTGCTGTGGGCTTGGGTTACTCGGGATATTCAACGCGTCGCAGCGGCCTTGCCTCGTTCTATCCTGGCCTCATCGCAATTATTGTTTGCACCGTACAGTGGTGGCTTATCGGCTACTCGTTCGCATACGGTGAGGGAAATTCGATCATTGGAGGATTCGAGAAGGCCTTCCATCGTGGTGTTTTAGCACAGCCCGTTGGGTCCATACCTGAGATCCTATTCTCCGAGTTCCAGTTAATCTTTTGTGCGACTGTTTGTGCTATTGCTGTCGGCGGCGCATGCGAACGCGGTCGACTACTTCCATTATTTCCATTTTGTTTCGTATGTGATCAATACTCTTATCCTGTGTTTGCTGACACTGCTTTCAACTACCTTCGATTTTGTGATATTAGTATTGTGTAACGTCCTTTTGCTAACAGAATCAGCTCTGGAGTACCTTCATCTATGAGCCTCTCGCGCACATGGTCTGGTCAGAGAATGGCTTCTTGAGCAACCTCGGAGTCCTCGATTTTGCAGGTGGAACCCCTGTCCATATATGTAGTGGCGCGAGTGCGACAGCTCTTAGTGTTTATCTATCTTATCCACTATTTCGTTCTCGAAAGTCTGCGAGTCGCACTCCGCAGCATTTGAAACTGCATCGACCGCATAATAGTATTTGTCAGCTGCTGGCGCTAGTCATCATTTGGAATGCCTGGTTAGCTTTTGATGCAGGAACTACTTTGTCCCTCAATTTCAAAAGTGTCATGGCTGCCTGCGTAACAAACATCTGCGCGGCTTCCGGCGCCTTAACCTGGTCCTGCATGACCTACTGGGAGTCGAGGGTCTGGAGTCTTGATAGTACATTCATGGGTGCAATTTCGGGCCTCGTTCTGATCACGCCAAGCGCCGGCTTCGTGGATATGACAACGGCGTTTTTCTTTGGTGTATTAGGTGCGGTGGTATGTAGACAGGCGCTTCGAATCAAGTTTACAAAGACCGCTGCAAAGTGGCGCTGGGTCGACAATGGGGATACATTCGCAACACACTGCATCGGTGGTTTCCTGGGAACCATCGTCACTGGAATTTTCGCGCAGCGTGAAGTCGCCGCATACGATGGATCTACCATAATTAAAGGAGGGGTCTTATTTGACGGAAACTGGCAACAGCTAGGTATTCAGATAGTGGAGGCGGTTATTGGGGTTTTCTGGAGTTTTATAGGGAGCTACGTGATCTACGCTCTGATAGATTGTGTCCCTGGTTTCGAAGTTCTTGCTAAGGATAGGTAAGCTTAAACAAACTCCCTTCATTAAAGAGTCATGGTAGACATGAATGGCTCACTGATTCACATTATTCCGCTCCAGTGAGGTTATATCCGGGATGGACGCTTCCCAAATGGACGAGTCGTTATATGAGGCTCAATGGGAGACGGAGGTTGACTATAATCCCTTTGAACATACCATTAGGTTGGAATAAAGATGCTGATACGGGTGTTTAACTAATAAAACACTCTTCGAGATCGTTAACAGGTCGTTTATTGTGAGTATTGGCGCAAATCGTCAAGATATACATGTCAGATTATACACTAGCGCATCGCTGCATTGTTATAAAGAGAGTATTACAGATGTTAAAGTAGTGGTTCATCATGTCGTCGGTTTTTGTGCATACCAAAAGTAATAGTTAAAGTATCGGTGTGCTTTGGTGTTCTCCAGTCCTTGCCGCGCAAAAGCAAGAGTCACTTGGCCCTCCGCCTCAGATATGCCCAACGCTTGGAAAGGTCGTCCAGCAAGAGCGGGCATGAAATCAAGAATAGCCATCTTCTGATACAGCCCAATTAGCCTCAGAGTCTTATCCTTGGCCCATACACCAATCGGAACTTTCTTAACAATGCAATGAATATTCTCAAATCCACTACTCTGGAGTAATGGCTCAAGCCGCTTGGGTAAAGTGACATCCATTCCAAATTTCCTGAACGCCGTTCCTGCTAGGTCATACATGTACTTCACTGGGTCATCATCGGGCATCGTGTTATCGTCACATAGTGGTTCGCCGCATAACTCTTGTAGTTCAATCCATCCACCAGGTTTCAAACTCCTATAAATTATCAGTTCCGCGTGCACGCCCGGACGAAGATGCGAGATCCATACGTGTAGGCATGTTGCAAGACAGTGCTGACATTTCTTAATATAATAACCATATATCGGAAATGAACAAAGTCGCAGTCTTCTGCTAACCAATCTTTCTCACAATCATCAATCAAGAAATCAACATTCGGGGGAACCCAAGGCGGCTGGATCGGAGATAGGTCTACGCCTCGTACGTGTGCGCTTGGGTATCGGTCACCGACTAGCTTCTATGAATAATAAAATCTCCAGATTAGTGCAAGATAGAACTCACCATCCATTGCCCATATTCCTATTTTCTCTCAAAGTTAGCGCGTATGTTCATGAATATGAAGGAAGCCTCAACGTACCCGTCCCAGTGCCAATATCCAATATGTTTTGTGGGTCTTCGCCGATAGGTGCGTAGAATAACTTCCCATCTGTAAGTTCTAGCATCATAGAATGCTTCATATCCTCCCTATCCTGTTCACTATCATCATTGGGGATTGGGTACCGGCCATTCTTGAAACACTGGTAGCGACGGCCGCGTTCGTAGGTATGTGCGAAAATACTTGATGTCGCGCTCGCAGATCCTGTCGATGCCGTCTCTATGCCTTCAGTAACATCAAATTCGTCATCCTCGGGAGGCGCGCTGGCTGGCTCGATGGGAGATGAGCTAGGAAACGCAAAAGACTCTGTCGATCCGGAGAAATCATCTTCCTCTGTGGCGCAGGTACTACCGCCCATTATGACAGACAAAAGTGCCGTTCCGTATGGCCCTCGTACCAGCGATCGTGAGAGAAGTGTCAAAAAATTGGGAAGTCTTCGGGACTTGGATTACATGTTATGTGACCAAGTGATGGTATCGTTGCATTTTCGGGGTTGTTAGAACTTGTTACCAAAGCTCAAACTTGGCCAGGCTGTCAGATGCGTAACAACATGCGAACCAAGCATGCTACTGCATATGCTGGAATCATCTATTGGGTCATAGAGTGCGCTGGCTGAGGTCCTTGCCTAGGCGCTCAGCGGGGGGTCGCAAGAAAATAGCGTTTTGTGATACATCCGATTGTGTGGAACGCTCGGTGCCTCAACTTTGGTTGGAATTCGTGTTTGTGCAAACTATCTTCGGTAATTAATTATCCTAGTCCGAAGAAAGAACGGCCGTCTGTAGAAAAAGTAAACACAAAAAAGAAAAGAATGCAATATAAGTGAAATTAAAACACGCCCATCTGCATTAGTTTCTTCAGCAATAATGCACATGATAAGCCAGTTGTCACTTCCTCGGCTATACCGTATGCAGAGCGCTCCAACCAACCACCGAGTCGTTTGCTAATTCGCTAAGAAAAACCAGACAAAATCAGTATGTACAATGATGGACTTTTCCTGTCTAAAATACAGACCTCAACGAGCTTCATTGAAACGTATGTGGTTGCTCAGCACCGCTATGGTTTACGTATTAATCATTCAGCGCTTCAAGGCGCAGGGATACATATGCACAGACCTTCATTGCATAATAGATAACGAGAGACATACGCCACACAAATTCAAACGCTCTAGCCGTTCCAAGTCTCTATTAACTCTAATCACTGTTAGGCTGATCGGCCATGTCCCTGCGTTGCCATCAACATTTTACCGACAGTTTCGACGTTCATCGAGTAATCGGCTTCTTGAAGAGATTGTTTAACGGCCTTTGCGGTTCTCTCAATCATCTCCTCGTCAAAAGAATCCATAAGTGCCTTTCTTTCTGCGGCACTAGCAATGTCTTTAATCTTTACAAGAGCCTTGACGTAGTTTACAACATCAATGACCGCATGCTGGAACCCTTGACCCCGATCTTAATTTTGCCATAATCACGACTTTAGCAGAGTTCCATAGGTAAGCAGAATTACTTCACGCAACGGAGACTTACAAATTAACATCGGATGAGCGGCGTCTCCAGCAAGTGCCACCCTCCCGCCGTGGTTGTCAAATGGAATTGGAACCCAGTATTTCATTTCATCGATATAACATTTGCTGTCACTTGGAGTCCAGTCAATGAACGACTGAAACGGTTCGCAGAGATTGGTGGTGGTTTGTTTGATAAACTGAAGTGCATCTTGGTCCGTGGGAAGAATGTCAGACCCGCCACGCCAGATCTTGGTCCAAAACGTTGTCCAGGTTGACATGTCGTCTTTGTCTTTCACATACAATACTAAAAACGCACGAAATTTGTTAAAAGCCCAATATACGCGAGTAAAGAATGTCGGTTCACCGCAAAATCGACGGTGGTGTATGGCAGTATAGCATGGGTAATAGGGACTTACCACCACTGCCCGCAACGGCTTCCATGCCCAATGTGATAGCAGCCACAGGATGGGCTTTTACTACAGCTTCAACTTTGGCTGTGTCATTATAGTTTGCAATACCCGTAGCGAACATAAATCCAGATGGTTGAACCCGTGCTGCTTCTGAACCCAACAAGAGTTCTCGCACTTTGGACGATGCACCATCGGCGGCAAATACGTAGTCTGCTTTGTCGGTCTTTCCGTTTTGAAAAGTCAGACGGATACCGCAATTTGTTGTTGCATCCTCCTCATCTTCATCAGCAGGAAATTTCAGCCCAGTGAGCGTCCTATCCCATTTTATATCAAGTCCGGTAGCGAGGACTTTTCGGAGGCGTTGTCTTGAGACGCGTCTAGATCCGGGCAACGGGCTTTTGAACAGAAGTTCACCAGTGATGCCATTGTAACACGGAAGGCACTCCGTATCTTCGTTAAAATCTAGGTATGGATTGCAGATAGCCGTTGGCAGGGTTTTCTGGACTTTTTCGGGTAACAAGTCGGTTAGGACAGGCATGGCCCAGTGTAATACAATGGTCCAATCCCGGGGACGAGCGTCAATACTCGGTTCGCTTTCGAAAACGACGACATTGAACCCATTCTTGCAGCCATACTCTATGTTAGCATCTAGCCACTTGTAGTGGAGGGCGTTGTGCATATATGCAAGGCAAACAGGATGGATCATATTACCTTTGCGAGACCTTGCGCAGCTAATAGACCTGTCAGTCCCGCGCCAATGATGGCGACCGTCGGAGGCTTAGAGCCATCTAATGCATGACCAACCATTTTCCGGTATAACTTCCTTAATATAAGACACATAGAATGTCGACAGGGATAAGTGTAAGCTGTCAAAATTGAGGTAAACAGTAAAGTAGGGAATGCACTTTAGCGGTATTATCCGGATGTAAACAGTTCATAGTCCGTGGATTTAAACCCCGCTACCCAGCCCAGCTAGCGCTTAGACACCTATTGACAGTGTACCCACCACCTAAGATTTAAGGCAATATGAACAGTAAACGGTTTCATGCATAGTGGCTGGCTGCAGTAGAGAGAGGAAAGCGATCGGCCACTTAGACACTTTCCGTCTGCATGCCCGCAGGTTTCTGCAGCAGGACCAAAATCCTGTCCACTGGAGCTCCGTGGCTTTTTTGGAACCGGGTTATCATCTCTCATTGGTTTGCTGTCGCCTCTTGCGCTCATCACATTCGCTGATCGGCACAGCATGAACGTGTCGTGGCCCGTTCTCGAACTCAAAGGGTGGTCACTGGTCAATGCGGTCTACTACGGAGTAGAGTTCTACCACGTCTCTAGTAGGTATCGAGGTTGGTCTCGTGATTTGATAGATTAATATTTATGAGTATTTCAGACGACATAGGAATATGTTTTCGTTACTAGTTATGTTATGGCGCAGTCTTGGGATGTTCACTCTCCATCTACACAGCCGACAGCAACCGCGGATACCTGATGTAACCGCATAAGTCGAACTACTCTTATCGGCAAGGTAATATAGATGGCCTGATATTTGGTGCCTAGATTCCGATAAACACCAAGAGCAATCAATCAGTGCAACAATAAAGGTTGAATGTTTACCGCCTCGCACATATTGGATTTGGAAAGTTTCACAGAATTGGTGTAACTATCTATAACAGTTTTTTTACTGGGAAATAAATGGGCGATTATTTACCTCGTTATCAACCATCCTTTGTTACCAACAGAACAAAATGAAGAGAGTGCTTGTGGTATAAGATTGCGAATTCTGACAGATACTGTTGCTCTTTAAGTTTGCTGAATGGCTGAATAAATTTTAGAGTGCTTTCTAGGAAACATGGTGAGAGGTTTGCCATTATGGGATTCCCTACGCATTGCAAAGGTCCTTTGATTAAGTTGGCAATCTTTCCCTCATTTGTGCAGGAGTCACAAAAGCTTCAAAACGAGCTTGTGTGTGTAAAAGTGATAGGATGCATCATCGGAACTTCCAATTGCATGGACAAATAATGATATAATATGGTGATCTAAATTGAAAAAACAAAAGGGAAATAACATAACAGACAAAATAAGTTAACAACGACACGATAGTGTCCAGATTTGCTGCTGCGTAGTAGCCAACACTATGAATATGGTCAATCAAAAGTTAGCCACTTGAGGCGTGCTTTGTGGGGCATTTTCAATGGTTTTGTCAAGCACTGGTATTTTCGACAGTGGTACCTGCGTTAGGTCCCTTGTGGAGGTCTGATCCAACTCTTTCGCCTCTGTGATCACTGAAAGCGATATTCAATTTTTCGTAGCTCCAGTTCCGAGCCGTGATGACGAACATGGTGCTTAACACTGGGCCCATAAGTACATCAAGGACGCCGAAGAAGATGAAGCCGCCTGTTACGCCAATGTGGTTGCTAGCATCGGAAAGAGCGAATGCGATGGGATATAAAATCCATAAGATGTTCAAAGAAACGGATAGTAGGACGTAATCACGACCTATACCAAGGAGAGATGCGGATTCTCGACTTTCATTAAGTGTGCTCATTGCAAGAATGAGCCATGAAAATGTTCCAAACGCGAAAAATCCCCATTTATAGTTTGTGGTCGTATAAGCAGTCGCGATATATGTGAGAACCCAGAACCAAGAAAGAAATATGTTGCAAATGATCGTGGTCCAAGACACTCCGGACAACAATCCCAGTGCAAGAGCAAAAGACGGAAATGAAATAGTCCAATTGATGTACCTGGCGAAGAATATTTGACGATAGGAATGGTCCGACTGCTCAACAGCGCTCCAGCCCAAATCCGATGCTTGAGCAAAGTAGGTCACCGAGCCCACGAGTAGAGCCATTGTCAAAAGGTAATGAAAGACTCTATCGCTTTCACGGACAGCAAAACAGACGCTTAACAATCCAATCTATAGATTTCGTATCTTGTTAGACTATTTGCTGTATTTTTGTTGATTGAAAGCTGCCCAAAAACAAATGCAAAATAATGGGATCAGTAGATTGGATCTTGAACTTACAAAGGAAATGAGATAGATTGCAGTCACGGCCCACAGCCAATCAGATCCATGCACAGTTAGGGCCTCATTGACATCGACTGGTGGATTGACGCTGAGGGCATCATTTGCTCTGGAAAAGATGTCCATGCTGATATCAAGATTTGATTTGATTTGTCGAAAGAATTGAGATTTGTATAAGAAAGAATATGTCGTATTAAGCAAGATTGTAGAGTAAAGCAGAGATATCAGACGGACCTTTATAGTTTCCACAAATGGGTACCCCTGGATAATGCTTAGAATAGATCTTTGCGAGCCTCCGTGGACGTCCGCTAAGAATTAATAATCTGCCGTCTATAAGTTTAAAATTCAGGATGAAGAATACTTCAAGCGCACGGACATTAGTCGCATATCACTAACCTCGGAGGGTGCCAATAAGGTATTTTGTATACTGGACGGATATTCCGTTAACATCTGCAATGAAAGTGTAGGAGCGGAGGGTCGATATGGCCGGATGGTGGAATTCTCCACCCGGAGGGTCTTTCGGCGGAGATTTGAAAATGGCTGGTTAATGAGGATGACAGCACTTATATATAAGAGGTCATATGCTTTATTTGTTTCAGTCTGCCTGTAAATCTGCAGTTTGAATGGCAGGTTAGTTGACCAGAGCTTCTCATACTCAAAAAAAAGTGTTGCTTTTGAAACCAACAGTAATTCGGAGAAGGTGCTAAAGAGGAGCCGAAAAATTGTCCGGCTGCTTGCCTAATTCCCTGATAGCTCATTGATTTCTCAGTCAGTGGCAAGTCTACAAGTGACCTCTCTAAGTAGAAATGTGCAGTGCTCAATGTTTCCGAAGGGAGAAATCTGGTTTTCATCTGCGTTATTTGACAGTGTTGTCAGGCCAAGTCTGTCCATGTAGAGTCTCTCGAAATTCTTATTAGCCTTATGCTGACATTTAAACTCTTCTGTGTGTTTCATATTCTATATATGTCTCTGTACGCGAATAAAAACCTTGTATTGTGTAGGTTATTCCCTTGGGTGTTCTGCTTCAAGTCCAACTCAGCTATTAGGATTTCCAGGGTTATGGTTAAATCGGATGTGGCGCGTGCTCTCGACCGCTAAACCCGTTATATCCGAGTCGTTAAGTGTCCCGATGAACGCTTCGTCTTTTCACCGTTTCACTCGCCAAAATACAGTTGCGGTCGTCTTATCATCTGCAAAACCTCAAACAAAACTTAAACTTAATATGCCATTCGAATTCATTAATAATAATGGGCGAGTCGACCGCAGCACAAGAAAACGTATCCGCAGCTTGGTCGCGAAGGGCAAGAATGTCGGCAAGACTGTCGTCCGTCCATCCAAAATCAAAGCGTTGAAAGAGCAGTCCAATAAACCGACAGTCCTATCTCAGGTTGAAAGTAAGATTGGAAATCCTACACAGGTAATCGTGCCTGATCGCCAGGTTCCTGAAATCGAACGACAGATTGGGGATGTTTTGTGCTTTCTTTCCATATCCGATCAGCTGAGCCCAGAGTCCAGAGTACTTGCTAAAAGAAGTCAGTACACATTTCGCGTGATTCTTGCATTTGCTATCTTGTGGTTGACAATCTTATGTGATACAGCCATCTCCTTCATGATAGGGCCTCGTTATTCGCCTGAGTTTGGTCCGATATTCCATTCCAATACTGGTCTTGGATCGACGTGGGTAAGACTTATGTTTGAAAACGAGGCCTGTAAGCTATGAGCACATTTTCCATTGTGAGAGTTGTATTGATCTCTGACTATATGAAATGAAATCAATATACGCACAGTTTTGCATTGTTCGATAGCTTTGAGCATAGCAGTGATAAGCAATCTGAATGCAAACCCAGACCATGCTAGAGAGCGAATCCATCATCTGTGCCGCACATTTCGTCTGGTCAACGAACAGCTATCCAAAGAATCTGCTGTTTCGTCTTCGACAATTGCGACTGTAATGATGTTAGCCCAATACGAACGACACCAAAGCCAATATTACGAAGGCCTTGTTCATCTAAACGGCTTGCAACGGCTAATAAATCTTCGAGGTGGTATTCTTGCAATTAAGAAGGATCTACCGATCTTAATGCAAAAGGCACTTAGGTATAGCTTCCTCAAAGCTACCCAATTCGATTGTGGAACTCACAAGTCTCTGCAGGATCGATCTTGACTACGCTTTGTACATGGGGACGACGACAATGTTCAGTGTGGCAAATCTTATTTCTAGCGGCATGTTAATGCCAGATAGCCTTTCTGAAAAATGCAGGACAAAGACCGACGAACCCATAGAATTATTGGGTTGTTTGAGCCCACATCTATACAATTTATTTCTGGATGCCAGGGCTCTTTCCTGGAGGGTCAACAACGCAAGTGCGTCAAGGCTGCCGGAAATCAATCTTTTTACTTTCAATGGCTCTGTAATCCTTCTGGGTTACCGTGTCATTTCGATTAGTTCTCTCGACAGGTCACATCAGCTTGGTCGGATTGAAAGTGCAGCTCATTTGGGTATCGCTATGTTTGTATCAACGTTCATGAACAGGCTGGACCGGAAAGCCCCCGACATGCCATTTCTAGCTGAAGCAGTGAGGTCACTTATCAATAATGGTCTTGACGATTATCCACCTCTACTTTTTTGGATTCTCTTACTTGGTGGTGCTACCGTTTTCGACCACTGCGACTATGAGTGGTTGGTTCCGATGATAATGAAAGTGGCCCAACAATTGGGTCTCGTGACTTGGGAAAATGCTATGCAAGTACTTGCTAACTTTCCCTGGGTTAACGTGCTCTACAATAAGTCAAGCCAGGTATTGTGGGAAAATATGGATTACCATGATCAACATACATTCGCTGTGAACTCTCCTACTGCAAACAAGACACACACCTGCCCAGCTAGTCGCGTGATTTACACCATTAATTGTTGACTTAAACCAACGGCTAGCGAATAAAAGCAATCTCGAATGGTGTCCTCCTCACATGGCTATTGAGAAATACATATGTTATCAGTATTCTCACAAGGTCAGTGTTAAACGACTCGGCACTATTCTACCCTTGCAGGAGGCCTTTGACCGAGTCTGGGGAGACCGACTCCAGCTCTTTGATGACAGAATCATACACCAATTCTTGTGTCTTCTTTCCCTCCGCATCCGTCACCCAGGATGGAAGCTTGTGCCTAGAAAGTAAGCTTGTTAGTATGATGACTGGGTTTAACCTCTAAGATACCATAACTTACTCAGAAATTTCACAGGATGCCAGAAAACATCCATGACTTTCTTTGCCTCCAACTGCACCGTGCAAAAGTGTACGACTACCATCTTCTGCCGTGCGCCCATATTTAGCTCGGCTTTCCGCCAGGCGTTGCTGAAAATCGGGTGGCGCATTTCGGGAAAGCTCGGTTATACACATTCCAGGATCGACAAGGTTCACAACAACTCCAGTTTGAGACACGGGAACGATGCTAGCAAGCTGGCGAACGAAAAGGATCTCCAAAAGCTTGCTGAGAGGGTACCTGCATGATGCCAATTAAAAAAAGCTTTACACAAAGGGGACCAATCAATGATTTCAATACTAACAATTGCAATCCAAGATTGTCTTCTTCCATTTTACCCACTGGGTCATCCTTGATTTTGTGCCATGTTTCACGGGTATCAAAGGATGCACCGCTGGTCACGATTGTCAAATGAGGAGTGAAGCCGAAGCGACGGGAAGTGTCCCTCAATTTTGGGAACAGCAGTCCTGCGAGCAGGAACGTACTGTAAACGTTGACGGTCAGGCACAAAGGATGTCCCTCAGCCTTGCCCGCGCCGATGGCAACACCAGCATTTTCAATGACTGCATCAATGCGGTCTAGCTCCCTTATTGCTTTTTCTGCAAAAGCTTTCACGGAATCATAACTTGAAAGATCGAGAGCCCATACGTGGGCGGTGTCCTCTTTTCCAGTGTCTTTGACGATGCCGGCTTTAGCAGTCTCGCCTGCAGCCAAGTTCCGTACGGCTAGGATGACTTTAGCAGCTCCTAGTGCTACAAGGTGCTTGGCCGCCTCAAAGCCCAGGCCTGTATTAGCCCCGGTGACGATATAAGTACCACCAGCGCAAGATTCGGCGGTGACAAGGAGAGGGAGATTTCGTGGCTGGGTTTCGGCCTCCTTAGACATGGTTATTGAAGATGATTTTCCTTGTGTCTGGAAGATGAATTATAGCAGAGGAACCAAATGATGTTATCTGAAAAAGTCGTTGTGTTTGTGACGAAGGCTTGCGATGTTCTCAGCGGAAAGAGCTGGACGGTTATTAGATATTTATATTATTTGTCAACGCTGTCTGAACTGCACGAAATCACAGAACACACCGGAGATAGCTAAGATCCGATGGCCTACAGCTACAATCTCCGGGACTTGAAGCCATTCTGCAAGCTATGTAGCATGACATGATACCAGACATGGCGTTGTTCTCGTCCATGACGTCCGGTCATCCAATGAGAGAGAGACTGCCTAAAACAGAAGACGCGGGAGAGAAATATCCGCGTGCTCCCGTGACTTGTGTTTCGATCGACCAATCAGAGACTGTAGTCCGTAAAGGGCTTAGCTCATTTGCCCTCGCCAGCATTCGTAATCACAAGGCAAGATTCCCATGTAAAGAATTAAAAGATTGAGAGCTGCAGTGGCAGTTTATGTCGAGGTTTCTTCATTCACGAGAGCCGAATATTGCAGCAATGGTCAAAGTACGTAACAACGCCAAAGATGAGGTCAACTGTCTCGATTCTGGCCTGGAGTACGCGGTGTCGACGCTAGACTAGGGCAGTAACTAGTGCATTTTCCAGGTGGGAATATGTCCAAAAGAGGCTAGCTTCCCAGATGGAGTTCTAGTTATACGCATTTTGATTGGCAGTTCGTTCCTGTACCTTCCTATCTTAGAATAGCATGAGTACATGGTGCATTGTAATTGGCTGGCGGATAAATAGTCAACGCTGATTGGTGTAAATCTCGTGCTTGGGCACGAAATGAGGAAATGACGGATGAAGCGCCGATATTAAATAACAAAACTAGCTACCCCTGTCATATGGCTGGGGTGAAGAACACTCGGAACACAGAGTGGACTTCTGTTATTGGTCATGCCAGAAGCACGCACCACCGACGAGGTGAAAGCCGCTGTAGACGGCGTCGTCGACCAGTTGAAAGCGAGACTTGGACAGCTAAACAAGCAGGTACGTCGCCTATGATTTGTCTTGCTAGTCGAAAATGATTGGTGAATAAGTGCTAGTGCTATTTGAATGCATGATTGCTTTGCTCACTACTGATTGCATTGCTACTTTTTTTTCGTAGATTTGGTCCAATCCAGAGACCGCGTACGAAGAGTATAAAACGCACGATGCGATCTGTGACTTCTTGGAAAATGAAGGGTTTCAAGTCACTCGGCATGCTTTTGGTTTAGAGACTTCCTTTGAAGCCCGCAGTGGTGTCGGCGGCCCGCTCGTGAACTTCAATGCGGAATATGACGCTCTGCCTGACATTGGCCATGCTTGTGGCCATAATCTCATTGCTAGCAGTAGCATCGCAGCTTTTATAGCCCTGTCAACTATCTTGAGAGAATTTGGAATTCCTGGCAGGACGCAATTGCTTGGGACCCCAGCTGAGGAAAATGGCGGTGGCAAAGCGAAGTTGATTGAAAACGGGGCCTATGAAGGAGCTGATGTTTCGTTAATGGCGTAAGTAGACTTGAATCTCCGCTCTTCTCGAATAATCAGTGGGAAACTTGATCCGGAAGCCTTGATTGAATAGAGAAGACCAACTCTAGCTTCGCTCTTACTGGCAGAGTGAACATTACATAGGTTGGAAGCTGATGAATGCTCACTAGTCATGCCGGACCGACGCAGATCTTCCCCGAGCTGCCGTCTGATGGAATTGCAGGTCTCTTAGTCAATGCCCGTAAAGAGATCACTTGTGAATTCATTGGCAAAAGCGCGCATGCTGGCGGCAACCCCTGGACCGGCCTTAATGCTTTGGATGCACTGGTGACATCCTACAACAACGTCTCGGTACTTCGCCAACAGCTTCAACCAGATGATCGCGTCCACTGCGCCTTTTTAGATACTCCCAAGGTTCCAAATATCATTCCGTCTTACACAAAAGCGTTATGGCAAATACGGAGTCCAACCTTAGCAGGATTGAATGAACTGGTTTCTCGAGTTCGGGCTTGTATCGAAGCTGCGGCACTTGCAACCGGCTGCAAGGTTCATCTTGTTGAGTGTGTTAACCTTTTTTACTCCAAACAGTTTCTTTGATCATTTCACATCTTTCCACGGGTTTTCGAGATCCTAACATTACCTATCCAGAGACCAACTGTACGCAGATATCAAAGTCAACGAAACACTCTGTGAACGATACCAGTTCCATATGTCTCAATACGGGCGTAATGTGACCAAGACCTTCCCAAAGGTTCTAGCAGGGTCGTCTGATGTTGGTTAGTTTACTTATAAGATTATATCTTTCCATGGCGGACGAAAACTCACCCAATCAGGGAATGTGAGCTATATCATGCCGACGATTCACCCAATGTTCTCGATCCACGCGCCAGACGGATCCTTCCCACACAATCCGTCTTTTGCTATTGCAGCGGGAACCGATGTAGCATTCGAAGAGGCTTTGATCGTGGGGAAGTCATTGGCTTTGATAGGTTGGGATATGCTGACAGATGATGGCCTATTGCAACGCGCGAAGGAGCAGTGGAAGGAAGTGACATCGGAACAGTAGAAATCCTCGAAGGATGGGTGTACCTGCAAATTACCTCATGATCTCTTAGAATATCTTTCCTTCCATATGTTTGATCGGGAAAGTTTACAACTGCTGAGCTTGAATTGCGTATGACAGCCACACAATACTAAATACTGCTCATTTCGATAAGGGAGACTTGATTATTAGACGTTTGATACTAGTTTTAGTGAACACAGTGTGTAAAGACGACATAATAACTTAAATATCAGTAATAAACAACATTTCAAATGTTAAAAAAAAAAAAAAAAAAACTGAGATGAACCGCAAGAATGTCAATCATAAAAAGATAAAGGAAGATCAAAGCAGATGTATGAATGAGAGGACCGACCGAATGACTGCTATTCACAGACTTGTGAACGGAGGCAACACTCTCACTACTCAAAGTTCCTCCTCCTCTTCTTCATGTACACCGTTAAGGTTTTGTGCGTCAACAATCTCCCAGTTCTTAATGCTAGTATCCAAAAGGTCGTCGTTGCGCTCCGCCTTGCCAGAACCAAACTTCTTCGGGTTCCACTTCTCGACGCCCTCCACACCAGCAAGATCCTCCTTGAACTCCCGGAAAATATCGGCATTGAGGCGTTCGTACTCGCTGTAATCCTTTGGCCAGTCTCCCAAGCGCTCAATGGCAAGCTTGAAGAGAGCCAGATGCTGACGAACATGCTCTCCATCAGTCCATTTGCTGTGCACAACGTTGGATAAGTCCAAGGAATAAGTGGACTCGTCCATACTCAGGCTCATATCACCACCCTCCAGTTCAGCGTAGGATGGGTCGCTGAAGACACGGAGTATGTTTTCGTGCACAGCGGCGGCTTTCTTGTAGTAGCGATGGGCAATTTCTTGGCCGGACTTCTGACTTTGGTAGCGCTGAGCGATACTAGTATACAGCTGGGATAGGAGGATGGACATTTCCAATGTGCTAGGATGTCTAGGTCCATGCACACGACGGCAATTGTAGACGATATCTTCCGCAAGACGAAGTGCTGCAGACGTTTCTCCAACAATGTAGCGAACCAAGATAAAGCGGTGCCCGAGAGCAAATGTGACTGATGGTTGCCACGTACGCTGTGCTTCACGGCTGTTCCAGAGCAGTGTAAGGAACCATGAAAGAGACTTGTAGTCTTGCTGCTCTCCGAGAAGGGCGATAAGATCGTTGATGTGGGTGAGATTGAGCTGCGTTAGGTTGATATTCAGTTCTTTGATCACCTTCAAAACATCTTGCAAGATAATAGATGAAGTCTTGATCAATTTCGCGCGAGCGGCATCGCCAGACTTGGGAACATTCCTGCCAGCAACGGTAATGGCCAGTTGGAAAACGAGCTTCACGATCGGTGCACTGCGGTACGTCTCGTGGGCAGAGATGTAACGGAAAGAAGCGAGTGCCAGATCAGCCGCGAGATCGAATTTGCCTTCTACAACCAATTGTCGAGTACGTGCTTCGGCGGCTATGCCAACAGAGCGGATGAAGTTTTGCGAGCTACGAGTACTGAAATAGTCTAGCAAAGTGAGCGCGAAGATTCTCACTTGACTCGATTCAGTCAGCTTGAGACGTTTTCCATCTGTAGCCAGGAAATAGTTCATAAACTCGTCAAACACACGGGCTGCAATTGCATGCCGTTCGCGGTAAACGAGGAAAGAATGTAGCCGTGCAGCAGTGAATGTGATGGCTTGCAAAGTAGTGCTTGACGCTTTTAGTTGACTTCTGTACTCCTCAAAGTAGACATACTCAGTGGTGATGGCAGAGAATATCTCGTTCAATGTGACAGATGTGTTTTGACGGAGATTATATTCCAGCTGAGCCAGGAAAACTAAGCTCTGACGGGATCTGGATGTCAGGTCAAAGCTGACGGACTTCACATTTGTAGTGTCCTTCGTGACAATTTGACGGTAGATCTCTTGGGAGAATTCTGTAGCTTTTTGAACCTGGTTGGATGCAATATAGCTAGATGCAATAGCAGTTGCACTAGCCACCAGCCGCGTGGAAGACATCTCGCTAGCAAGGATCTGGATAGAAGCTTCCTTGAGCTCTTTCAACACCGTCTCAGTCTCATTGCGCTTGGAGTAAAACGATACCATCTCCTGCATCTTGGACAGCGATTCCTCATGAGCCCATCCATGGCTCTGGCGAATAGTTGTGATACGTCGTTTGAGAACAGATACTGCACGATCAACTTGAGCTGATGAAACCGATCCGGATTGTGTCGATGTTACAATGGCAGCTTGCTCTTCGTAGATAGCGTCCAGAGTGGCCGTGATTTCTTGATAATCAATCTCCTCAGACTTGATTTTCAACAACTCTTCATACAGGTGAATGGCATCAAGCTCAAATCTCTTGGATTCTTGACAGATTTTGGCAAGAGTCAGTGTAGCTTGAATCGTAATGGAAGCCGTGGCACCAAACACAGCCTTTACCTTTGTTTGGTAGTCGACTGTTACTTTGTGGATCGTTGTGAATTCGGTCTGTAGGGCACGAAGAGAATACGTGTAACGTGTGAAGAAGGTCTTGACAAATTCCTGATCCTCAAATTTGGGGCTCACTTTGGGTTGCTGGAGGAAGGTATTGAAAAGAATCCTGTAATATGGCACGGCATCAGAGTACCGACCTTGTGTCCACAATTCGGTAGCCACAATAACCAATGGCTCGAAGGCATCCGGGTGTGAGACGTCCGAGTCCTTGTTGATAGCAGTGACAATTTGGCGGTAATAATCGACAAAGATGGGGCGTGGTCGAGTAAGCTTTGCCAGGGCCCACAAATTTGTGATGACAATTGGATTGTGAAGACTATATTTGCTAACATAGTCGCTCAACAGTTCCTGTCGAAGCGTGATAATCTTTTCTGTCTGCGTTGTACGTTCGTACAGGCGCAAAAGTTCCGTAGTAATCCGATCGAGTAGCTTGTCTCCTACAGGGCGACCAGATCTCACAGCTCGATAGATTCTCGTGCGGATATCTTCCTCCTTCCCAAGGCGACGGCGAGAATGGTAGCACAAACTCAATCGTTCTGCCAACTCGACGCAATGTTCGACATGTTGAGTTGGAAGGGTCACATCCTGGAGAGAGGGGGCAAAAAGGGTAGGCCAGACGCCCTGCAACACGCGTTTGATCAAACGAGTGGCATCCTGCCAGCGGTGCTGTGAAGTGTACCTTTCATACAGAGTGGTTGTCGCCGTGATGGACGTTTGATCAACGCTGGCAATAGAAGACGAAGCTTCATAAACAATTTCTTCGAGGGTAGTTTCGGACGCAAACGAGGACGACGATGACACCTTCTGAATCACTTCCTTCGAGGTGGTTTGTATGCTCTGTTGAATTTCTTTGTAGCTCGATGTCTGCGTCCGGCTGGTGCTCTCGTAGAACTGCGCACATCGCTTATAGACAGATAGCGCAACACTCGAAAGGCCGACAGTCTTCATGACCTTGGCGATTTCAGCTATATAAGAGATAGACGTCTCGGTTGCGACGCTGGTTTGTTCATATTCTTGCCACGTTGTGTTGAGAAGCGAAGACGCCTCAAACTCCCGCTTCTGCGTCTTCAGGTATGTGGAATATGCCAAAATAGCCTGGTACTTCCTCTCTTCCCACTCGGAAGAGTAGTGGGTGCGAGCTTCTTTGCTGGCTCGTTCCCATATTTCTACATATGTACGCTCGGCTAGTTGATGTTTACCTTCGGCCGCGTACTTTTCTGCCTGTTTTAGAAGAGCTTGGAAATCGTAGGCTTCAGCAGCTATTAGCTCGTCCTTCTCTTCGACGTCGAGGAGCAGGGATGTTCCGGCTTCCTCTTCGGCTTTTGTGGCGTGGCCCTTGAGGTGAACATGCAGGCTTCCATTGATGTCGCGAGCCTCTTGGGAATCTGCACCGTACTGTTGAATGGTGGCTGTTTTCAGTGAGATATAAATTTCTCTAGCTTTTGTTTCCTCTTTGATAAGCTGGTAGTGTTCCGCCAACTGCGTCAATGTTGTGATCACGATCTCTGAGGTTGCTCCGTAGTGAGATTTGTATGCTTCAACGAGCAGCTTTAATATTTCCTCTCTCTTCGTCATGATCTCCGTCTTGGTCTCCGTGACATTCTCAGCAGTCACCTCCAAAAATAGGCTGGCAACCTGGGTGGTGATGATGTGCTGAGAATTAAGAATAGTGCGACCAATAGTGGTAGCCTCGTAAAACAAAAGGCCAGCATCTGGAAGGCGATTGATTTGACGGTAGAACAGAGCGAGCGTAATGATTGACTGGAGGGTTGCGAGATGGTTGGGTGTAAAAACCGTACGAGTCAGTGTGGTGACAGTCGTGTACCAAGGCAGGAGAACAGGAATCGGCTTATGTTCCCAGACCGTTCTCTGCAAGAGGAAGAATGTGGTGGTCGTCGGAATTAACTTTGCAAATTCTTTAGCTGCCCCAACTTCACCATCTTTGGTGAAGGTAATGGTCTGCCGAAAATGTGAAATCCAGTATCGTAGAGCAAAATCCAATAAAACATGTTTTTCAATAAGCTTGTTTGTCTCGAAAGAATCCAGAGATGTTAGAGAAGGTTCGTGATCCTCGGTAATCGCAAACTGGGCATATACGAAAAGCCGTCTTAGCAAGTCGGCATGCCTGTCTTTGACATTCGGCACAAGCTTTCCCTTGGAAAACACTTCAATGACAGCTGACCGAATCTGACCATGTCGGAGGTAAACGTAGCCATCTTGGACAAAAACTAAAGAGTTGACCGGCTTCAAGAGTTGCAATACGTCTACATTACGCTCTGTAACGGTTGCTTTGTCAAGCTGAATGGACAACAAGGTAGAAAGCTCCCGCTGCGACAGCGGGCGATCCACGGTGGCCAACCAAACTAGAATTAGTTTTGCCTCTTCTGTAAGATCCGAAGTCTGCAAAATACGCGTTACCAAGTCCACGATGGTCAACTTGGCAGTGAGCAAAGCGCCGACTGATTTCTGGAGCCCTTCGGCAGAGGTCTCATTCCTTGCTAGTTTTGCTGTAAGCTTTGCCCAGAGGAAAGAGCCGTTGGCGGCTTGGGTAATTTGTTCTGCCAAAATTTCTTGGTCCGTTTCTGGCAGACTGGTGAAAGTCGGTGTGGTCTCGAAGTTATTACGTACAACAGCCAAAATATCGTCGAAGATCAACTCAGGAGTGATATGTATGTTGGTCAGGTTGGCTGACGGTTTAAAGTTCTGCGATCCGAGGGTAATAAGCTTCAAATTTGATGCCTTGGCTGTGGCCACTTGGAGTCTTTCCAGAAGCACCGATTCTGAGCCAGAAACCTCATCTACACCGTCAACGACAATGACCAGAGGTTTAGCGCCACGAAGAGGGGCTTCTAAGGAAGCTTCCAGAGCGCCCCACAGAATCTTTTCGTAATCCTCACTGTTGGTCGCCTTGAGACTGCGTTCGTAAGCATTAGAAAGTATTTGGAATAGCTGGGTGTTGCCAATTCGTTTCTCAAACAGTTGGCGAAGGATTGCTTTGACTACTGCCTGTGGAGCTGTCTCCACTGGAACACGAGTATCTTGGGGAAGCTGTTAGTTTCATTTGATTGATATAGAAGTTATAATCTCGGTATAGACCTACTAATCGGGATGAAGAGAGTGTTGTAAGTGACACCAGCAATAGGGTGTTGGAGATGATCGACGATGACCGAGGCCAGAACCGTCTTGCCAGCACCAGATGTGCCAGAAATAGAAAGGCCCTTCAGCTGCTGGCTTTTCAGGAAACGAGTCAAGTAAGGGCTTAACCAGAGGCATGTTAGCTCCTCCCGATCTTGCGCCAGATGCGAAATATTTTCGGCGACGTTCGCAAGCACTCGGTCTTCCGGTGCCAACCACTGCTTGATGGACTTAACTTCGGATACTACAAAAAGAAGCATCCCTGTCAGTCTTGATGCGGGCTTGGGGAAATAAACGAAGATACTTACCGCGTTCACCGTCTAAACCATCTTTCAGCAGTTGATGTTTCCACATTTCCTGTGAGATTTTGTCACAGCGGCCTCTGAAGCTTTCAATTTGACCCGAGAAGGTTCCATAAATACTAACAGAAACCGATGCCTTGCTGAGTCCTCGAAGAGCCTTGTGGAAGTGAGAAGAAACACTGGCAACAAGAGTAACTAAATCTGTCAGAGCAAGGACTAGCTGTTCCTTGACCTCCTGAGTGACGGTGAACAGCTCAGTCCGCTCGAGCAAGTTCACCAAGCCCATCGAAATGCTGTAAAAGAAACCGAACGAAATCCTTAGAGCCGACGAGTTTTCTTCGCCAAGCTATATAGCCGAGTTAGTTGTCAGTTCAGGAAAACAAAGCAGTTATAATCGAAACACACCTCCAACAGAATCGCGCAGTAACCATAAGCCAACTGAGCAGCCAGGTAGCTATCCCCAGCAAAGTGCTCGATTGCCAAGTCAAATGAATGCAGGCGCTCCACGAAAAGTTGAGCCCATGCTAAGACTTTGTCATAGCTGCTTCCTTCAGGAGGAATCTTACTCATGCGCTGATGGCGGATCCAGTCCAGAAGCGTAGCATGGTTGGCATTCATAAGTTTCGAAGACGTTGTGGTGCCCAATTCATCGCCGCTCCTACGCTTCAAAGAATAAACGACGTTGGAAATATTCGACGATTCACCTGATCCTGCGAGCTTCCTGGATACTCTTCGAGAGACTACTGAGCGAGCGGCACCGTTTGAAAGACTGTCAATGTCAAGGAGACCACCGGAGACACGTCTCCAATGTCCCGCCCCAGCAACTGGTGAGAGGGGGCTCTCTGTTTGAAGGCCTGGTGCCATATTGCTGGATGAATTAACAATTGGTAGAACTAGTGCTTGTTGTTTTTTAATTTGGCTCGTAGGTCTGGTAGTGGTCGTACTAGGGATATGTTGAGAATGTGATTGTATAACAGATTGTCTGGGGGAGGGAATCAATTTGGGGGGAGGAGAGTCGTTTTCTGGACCTCCAGTACAGCACTTGCAGCACTTTAAACAAAACATTCAATTGACTTGGAGACAAGCGGAAACCAGTTGGTCAGGAACTGCCACTTTTATAACTGTCGTCTTAAGAGCTATGATAGTCTAATAAGGTTACTCGCGTAGATCTCAATGTGTCTGAGCTTCAATACGCTATTGATACCAAGTGGGACTTATTAATGCCGTGGATAATAATCCTGGGAGCATGACTTGACATTGCGTTTTTGAGTACACCTTGCGTAAGGTTCTGTGGCATTAGTGGCAACACAGTCCGGCAATGAGCAGCGTACGATGATGCCCTCGCTTCGTCATCGCCATGATCTAAACCAGATCATCCATAAAGCTCCTTCCAATCATCCTTTATACCAATTGATCCGCGAGAGATTTGATACAACTCGCACCACGAGAATACCTGTATCCACATATGAAGGCCATGCACAATGTGGCTCTCTGATCGACTTCGGCATAAGAGAGGAGAATTGCGGAGCACAAGCACGATCGGTCTGGCTTGGTCTGCAGTCTCAAAAGTAAGCGTTTTGTTCGAAAAGAGTGTATGGATGAGAATCCTCAGTGGCTTCCGAACTGCTCGTTGGGTGGAGACGGCAACTCTCATTCCAAATCCTCTTTGCATTCAGCTAAGCCGCGGCAGCCGTCAAGCTAGAAGGTAAGACAGTATGCATGCATTGTGTAAATTACCTTGAAGTGCGGAGTTTACATATGATGGTGTAACCAGAAGGGTCCATGCATGGACATTAGAGCAGTGTGTGGCTGCCTGAGCCATGAAACTGGTCGTTTCTTTGTGAGGAGCAATACTCCGTAGATGACGAATCTTTAGGAGACTCGCAGCTAATAAGAGAGACCAGCCATGCGCGGTTGGTTGATCGGAGAAAATATGAGCACATAAATAACCTTTTTCGTCCCAGCGATCACCCGTGCCAGCTCACTATCACGCGTGAGAGTCACCGTGGTTGCCATTGAGTAGGATGTCAATGGGTTGAGTTAAGCAGGGATCAGCAAATCATGGCACGAACTTGTAGCTCTCGAATGGGAATGGCCTGGGTCTGAACACAGCCTGATCTGCCGTCGACACTGTATCGACTTCTAGCTCTGTCTTTCGAGCTCTCTTTCCAATTCGACTACGACATTCATGTTCATGCAGGAGATGTAATATGGAGTCTCACTAGTAAGGCGGGGCCATGAACTTGCATGATTCCATGGTGCGTCGTCGACAGCCGGCCATGAACAGACTGCTCAGTGGACCAGTAGAGGCCGCATGTAATCACCGAGCAACCATGCGGAAGCAGAACCCGCAATTGATGCGTCGTTGCCATCGCCGCCGGCGTAAAGCGTAGAGGTTGGCAGGCTATTCGGGTGGTTGGAAACTGAGATTGACAGACCTTGGCTTGTCTCTGTGGGGCTACACGAGGCCCGCTCCGTCCGGCGCTCCGAGACGATCCGCGATGGACGATCTGGGCCCGGTCCAGCTGTCCTCTGCCTCGTCCTCCGTGCATCACGGCGTTCTCGGGTACTTATTGTCGAAGTTGGCTATGCTAGATCATTGTCTCACAGTTGCCTACCGACAGATTCATCAACTAAATTTGCTGGCCCACTGTTCACGATCTAATCTGGTCCTCAAAATTTTAGTTCTCTGCTTTCCATAGTTCGTTACAATGAGCACTTCTACTAGAAACAAAAACACTTTTCCCTGTCGGAGGCTGCAACTCGTTGCTCCACATTATTGAGGATGGATGATTGGCATTGACACTGGAGATTATTTTAATGCCGACTTGACTGCTAGTTTTCCAAGGGTGTACAAAGTATGTACTCGCTGCCATACGACTAGCAAACTACAAAATTGAATCACTCGAAGCGAACGCAACCAGACGCCACCGGCCCATTTAGAAACGGCACATCAGCCCCTCTCGCTAAATATCTCTTCTTCTCACTTTACCCGCAGAACGAGGAGGTGCCATACGTACATCGGAGACAGTCCGTTGCCGGCGCTCAATTCCTGTTTCAGGCAATCGAGATTTTGTTGATGTTGCTTGATCTTATTGGCGTATGGCGTATGGGGGGAGAGTACACCCGGCTTTGTTTACCTTTTAACCTTCAAACCTATACGGGGCATTTTATAAGGTGTTCTTAGCATCTGGTAGGGTTGACAGCATTAGGGTCATTAGGGCCATTTACTAGGAGTCCACACGGCACCCGACGAGGCGATGGAGATCGATTAGCATCTTGTGATTCCTCTCAATCGCGCGTGGAAATAAAATTCCCTCTCCACAGGTCTAGTTTCCCCATAAAGTGGATTGACCAGCGGGTCCAAGTATGCATTCGGTTGATAATTTTTACTCCGCCATCCTATCCATGCTGCAAACAAATATGCTCCGTATTTCGAACGCAGTGACGCCTGGTTATATTCGTAACACTCTTGCATATTCCCGCATTACCGCCCTGCTCGCCCCGAAAAGCGTTCTCAATCGCGACATGCTCTCTCTGCATTAGTTGCGACCTCTATTTGCAATCTTCACAATTGATTTCTCCTTGCTGCATACACGACGACCATGAATCACATTATTTACCGATTTCATGAAAGTTAGGGTGCAAACTACACAAGGTACTATGCATGTTGTTTTGTTGCCTGCCACCAATCCACTCCACGTCATGGGTGTAGGACTGAGCGGGGATTCGAAGAAGTTGCGTTGAAACTCCGTACAGTCCCACATAATATGGAGCCTTTTCATGTACCTAAAAGATCTAGTCTCCAGGGAGAAGTAGCGTTAGTTACACTGTATGCAATACCACGCACTAACCAGGTCTACAAACGAATACGTTTTGTAACACAGCGTACCGGCATGCAGTACGTCGTGTCGCTCAGCTAGCCACCCGAGGTCCCGACCACATACACCAGAAAATTCCGAACGCAATTTCCACTACGCTCAAGTAGTTTTGACACATGCGCATATAAACCAAAAGAAATAATGGATGAAGAAGAACTTTACTGGAATTCGTGTTCTATTCTAGGCATCCTGGTGATAGGGGCGTAGTTTCATAGTTATAAGTTGGAAAAGGGCCAAACTTCTATCTGACAAATGATCTTCAAATGGAAATGAGGCACTGAGAGTTATACCTTCTATGATTTACAGCAGAAATACCAGCTCAATCCACGTAATTTACTTCTCTTTGAACCAATTATTCAGTAGCAGTCACCCGCGTTGGCCGCCTGCAGAAAGCTCCATAAATATGGGGTACCTAGCAAGAACAACCAAAAGAAAACATCAGCTTACGGTTCACCATGACTTCATGCACCCACACATGTGTAGATCCCAGAGCTCAAATATCACTACTCTTCCTTCTACACCTAAGGCTCGCATATGCATTTAGAGTTCCATTTCCAATGGTACCAGTGATTGATTTGAATATCAACGACATACCTTGGGGCTTTACCATATGTCAGTATTTAGCATGCGAGCTAGTAAGAGTCCTAGTCTCACGAGAACGTTTACATCACTCTTGCATATCAATTCATATGCTTTTGCATGATAGGACGGGAACAAATACCATCTGAGAACTAACACCCGTCAAGTATTATAGGAGGGGTTTCAAGTATTTGACAAAGTTTGACTGGAAGTTGACATATATCCACTTGCTAAGACTTCCACTTTGTCTAAGGTATTCGAACAAGAAGTTGCCGGTACGTCTGAAACTCACAAAAAACACATGCATAAATCGCAGGCCCTACATGATAAAATAGGACTACAGTGTAGACGCACAAAACAAGTTAATGGTATGCCAAATGCTAGCAGCTTTAGTATCATGCTGTGTCTGGGCTTATGTAGGTATTCATTATATTTTCATCAAACAAATCCCGTTCGCCGATCATGAAATATCCAAATTGGCTTTTACATTGAGTATATGTAGAGGAATCTTTGCAAACGGAATATTCTCGTAGGCTAGAAAAGCAATGAAAATATCAAGAGATATCATATTCGAGTGTGAAAAAATGAGGAAGTAAAGGCGCAAAGAACCGAACAGACCAATGGTCACCTTTGCGAAAGAGATCTAGAATCTAGATTCGTCATTCCTCTCTTATATTATATGCAAATTATGTGGTCGAAAACAAACAAAATAGCAGGTGGATTTCCACAATTGGACTTTTACAAGGACTTTAGACACACAAAACAGCCAAAGAGTAATTCTTCTGTATTTGGTTCCAGGTTAAAGTATACCTAGGTGCTTTACAAGTTTTAAGCACTTAGGGATGAACTTCGAAGACTTGTATATATTTGTTCCTCACAGATATGTGTATATTTTCTCTTCACAGCCTGCTTAGCACTTACTTGCCGAGATGCATCAACCCAACCTGGAAGAAAAGGCACCTAGCCTGAAACAGGTCTGCATTTGCACGTCGACCCTTATACCACATTTGCTTTTCTTCAGCGCACAAAAGAGCAGTGGCAACGTATACTTTCAGGAAGCATCGCTGGTGGTGAAAATATGGTTGCGGCGGCAACTCCCGCTCCCGCTCCCTTGTTCCGCCGGTTCCGCCGATGGTGCCGCCCAAAGCAGCCTAGTGCGATCGCGCCGAAAGCAACACTCGTAAAATTGCCATTGGCCAATTAGACGAGATTGCGCAGAGACATGCTTCAAGAAGTGAAATTGAGGACTTCCTACGCTAGACAATTTATGCCTTTCTGCGAAAAGTAGTCCAGGCAGCAGCAAACTATTCCTGATTACGAATAGTCTTTTCTCATGGTACGAGAAGGCTGGTTCTTTTCCGCGGTAATTGGAAAGGGAATAAAACACAATAAGGCCTATTACAATGAAGACATAAGTGAATACTTACTGAATTTAGGTGCTGAAATCTCTATAAAACTCTATTATTCTACCGGCCAATATACACAAGATGGGTGTTTACATAAGAAAAGGCTTGCCCCCGCAAGAGAGATTATCATCTGCGCAGTCAATCATTGCATGGCAGCAGCCCATGGTGGGAATAACTCCGGTGACTGAGCCCCCAGACTGGGAACCATCCCCGGATCTCCCTTCATAACAGCTGCTTTGTACGCCGGCCGATGTCCAACACGTTGCAGCCAGTCAAGGATTCCATCATATCCAGTCAAGTCAAGACAGCAGAAAAGCCGCATTGTAGTCACCGACACTACTGTCATGATGTCAGCTGCTGTAAATTCCTCTCCTGCCAACCAGCGCACTTGACTAAGGCGATTGTCAAGCATGTCGAGAACGGACTTCAAGCGCGACTCGACATTCTTTTGCACGGGATGATCGGGTCCCAATTTCAAGGACCGGATTAACATAGCTCTGAATATGCTTGGCTGCAGATTGCTGTTCGACTGATGGAACCAATACAAGTAGTCGCTATAATTTTCGTGAGATGGAGGCAAAGCCAACCGTCCATCACCATGCTTATGGATGATATACTCCACGATCGCTCCACTCTCAGCTAGTGTCAGAGGATTCGATGGGTCAAAAGTTGCGTCCGTGATGATAGGAGCTCCGCCCATATGTGTCAGAGCCTTCATCTCAGGCGGGGCGAATAAAGGGCTGCGAGGATAGAGCTTGAGCTCATATGGAATTCCAAGCTCTTCACAAAGCCAAATAATGCGCTCGCTTTGGCTGCGCTGAAGGTGATGCACGGTCAGCATATTTGGCTGGCAGTACTGCGTTAGAGAGATAGATGCCCGGAGTCAAAGAGATTGCGACTTTTCAGTCTTGCAATGCAGACGGATTCGAAGATTGAAAAATAGTTCTTATGCGTTGGGAACCGTGTTTATATATACGTACTGATGCGTCACATCCCCACCTTCAACGAGCCACGATTTCTGGTTGAGAGGGCCGGATCTCCGGAGCCGCTGGGGAGCCGCTGCGGAACCGCCCTACTTACGCACGGTTTAGTCAGCTGCGAGGGTAACAGTCAAACTTAAACACAATCGAGTGACTCTAGACTAGTCTGATGACAAATTTATCGGTTTAGTGTCCTGCTTCAAGCAATAGGCAGGGGGTACCACGGATTTCCGGCATCAATGTTAGAAGCACACCGCCTATGACTTGGACGTGTATACAAACGGAGGAACAGGGCGCCATAAACTGGGCCAGTAACTAACATTTTAGAAAGTAATTTTTGACTGGAGACACGTATGCAATTGCTGCATGATTAACTTTCAACCGCCCAGCAGTCCATCAGCACGTCAGTATGAGAGCTCATCAGCTTCTGTAAAGCAGCCCTCGTTGAAAGCGCTCCTGCGACTGTAGTGTCCATGTCAAGGAGGCATGTCAAAACAGACTTTATCGATAACATCTGGGTTTCTATGATGTCCATCGACTCCATGAGGATAACGCGCTCGGCGAGATGTTCAACCGTTTTACTCAAAACTGCCACGATGGGTGCGAGACTCGCATGGTGCGAAATAAACGGCAATTTGATTCCAGAGCTGTCAGAAACATTGATATCGCCGTGCTTTGAAGATATCTCGGCGATATAACGTGAAATTTCGACCACCGACGAAATGGCGGTTGTCTCGTATTCCCTGGCTTTGAGTGGTATATTGTGACCGGCTTCTGTAATTGTACACAAACTATCGTGAATAGCTATTTGCATTTGTTCCACGAGAACAAGAACTCCTAGATTCCAGAACAGAATCTGGTAACCTGGTAACTTTTCAGCAAACAACATGATTATAATGTTTGAAGGCTTCAGATACACACCGAAAGACAATTTGGAGACATCGGCCAAGGACGTGAAACGTGAAATACAGTCTTCACAGAATGAACTGTAAGTTGAATTGAACTCGTTGATGATATTTATCGCTACATCCAAGGCAGCAGAAAATGTTTCACCCGAGCCCGCGGAAGGATTTTTGCGTGTGAGCTGTTTCACTATGGTGACCTGCCGTAAGAATTTACCGATATGACTAACGGCTTTCTGGCAAATTAATGGCACTTCTGCGTCCGCATATGTCGACTTACGGGAGAAAATTACTAGCACCGTTATTATTAGGAAGAGATCCGTTTCGCGAACAAGAAATACTCACATTTGAAATCTGGAGGCTCCTCTCTAAGGACACTCTCTCGATCACACAATAGTGATGCAAAAGTGTCTTTGACATATGCAAACCATTGGAAGATCTTCACAGAAGACTCCAAAAGCCTTCGATAGACAGAGATAGATTCCAAATGTTGGGAATACTCTTCAACCATAGCTTTCAGCTCGACCAGTTGACGCAACGACTCATTGAGGAGGATGAACTTTGTCGGCCCAATGTCACGCGCTGCTTCAGGTGTAGCCGTCAAATCGAACAGAAGCATAGCATATACACGTGTGAATGAACGATTTGGCCGAGAATTTAGTATTTGGGACCGAGCATTGAACCAAGCTGTGGAAAATGCATTAGAAGCTTCAACAAATGAATTTTTCTCGGATGACCCTGCTTCAGACGGGAGTTTGTTATCCCCGAACCCTTTGAAAACAGTCCATTGAAGCGCAAAGGCTTGTTGCGCAGCGGTTAGGAGAGCATTTTCCTCGTTTTTGCTCTGTCGATCCAATTTATTCCCATAGAGATGACCGAAATGATCTAAGAATCTGGCTAATCCAATGAATGTGACGCTCGTTATCTCTTGAGGAACTTCATTCGAGGATGAAATATGTGTGGGCGCTTGTAATGGTGCTACCGATTGAGTCGCAGGCATTCCACCCTTGACCGGCAGTTTCGGGGCAATGAGTTGCTTAGACAATCCATCTCGCCAGGCTGGGAACTCGGATATATGGTCACAACCAAGGGAATACTTTTGGCTCGGAGCGAAAGGATTGCATTCATAATTCAAATACCTCGATTCCATGCCATGCATCATGGCGGTGTATGTATGCTGAAGGCTGGCACTGATAACGCTCGCCGTAAGGGTAGAATTCAGCAATTGAGTTGGACTTCCTCTCCAAAGTCCTGACAGCCGCATTTGATCGACTTGACGTTGATAGTGAAGACTTGACCCGCAGGGAAGAGGTAAGAGCCCAGATGAGCCGGTCCTGTGATAGTGTTCAGTCGAATCAGGCGAACAAAAGGATTCTGGGGCCAATATTAAAGAATCATCGTTTAAGTCATGCAGCATGGTGAGTTTAGCAAAGATATCGCCGTCATTATCGAAATTGACGTCTTCTACAACGGAGTTGAGATTTTCCACTGCCGTCCAAACTACCTCGTCAACATAGCTGGTAGGCCGTGGTTCGGATGGCGTTTCCCGAGGTTCTTCTTGGGGTCCTCCTTGTGGAGATATCGCAAATCGTTTTTGCCTCTTTTGTAATTTTCGGACTGAAACGTATTCGAAGGTACACCGATACCCCAAACGAGTACAATTGAGACAAATCAAGTTCGTGCCACGCGAGTTCGCTTCGTATGTGCATTTACGTTTCAAACGACGGCATTGATCGCAGCTCGAGTATTGACGCCGCGAAGACATTATATGCACTCCGTAATGAATGTATGGTAGGTGTAATGGTCGATAGCTTCCAACGTTGTCTTCGCGTTTTCTTGCGGCGCTTAGCGGAGCCCGAAATTATGACCCGTGTGTCTTCCGTGAGTTTCTGCGCAGCACTCGTTGTAATTTACCATCTCATGCTAATAAGCCTGAGGCTTATCCAGTGCATTATCTATGACTCTTTTCAGCAAGGTTCTAGATGTGTCTGCACGGATGAAACGTATGGAATATCGGACTAAGTCACTGCAGTCTAACTGGGCGCACGGACGAAAAGCGTGGAACGAATTTCATTCCCGCGGGGCCGGTTACTAGTTATCCGGCGCCGTTACCTCGCTTATAGACAATAACCACTGAGTTCTATAGAAGACGAACAAGAACGAAAACAGAGGTACTAATGCTGTGAGGCAGATGCAGGGACTCATTAGCTTAGTATATTAAATTTATTTATTAATTACGACTATCAGGGCTCGCCATGGTTGTCATCTATCAGCTCCTGCTTGCTTCCTAAAAGACAAAGTTGGCGAGTAATGGAATGCATGTTTGCTTTGTTTATAGATAAGATCATTTAATATATTGAGTATATTTTAACCCAATTGAAGGATGTTAATCTTGAAAAGAAAGGAAAATTATAAATTTAAATAGCTAAAAGTTAAGTTAAAGAATCTTTGATTATGTGAATTGCATTAAAATGACCATTTATAATATTATTTTGCACTGCAACAAGTGCAGATATTGATAAAGTCAGGAAAATTATGTTGGCCAAAATTAGAATCGTAAGAAAGAGCTCGAAAGATCCATGGCTTGATTTTGTAGTTGAATTATTTCTTCCACTTTACTGTCCTTCTCGCCACTTACGCGCTTGTGATACGGTTCCGTTTTACCCACATGGGTTAGTTGGGACTTTCAAAGAACGAAAAAGCTTCAGGATAGGGAAGTAGCCGGCACTTTTAAATGACGGCAGGAAGAGGCACCGTCAGTTTTCGGTTACCCCATCTAAAAAAGCTAGGGGAATCTTTTGATAAAGACGTTACATGGGTAGAACTAGCTAATATAAGTCTATGAGATGATTGGATTGCTGGATTAAGAGAGATCACGTGTCATTTTTAATTACTCCCTATTACGGTAATAGACCAGAACCCCAGCGGGGTTAGCAAGATAAGACCGAGGGTTACATAAAGGTAATAACTTGATTAATTTAACTAGCGAGCATCGCTACAAGCTTTTGAGAATATGTGTGGTTGCACCGCACTTTTTTCCATCGTTATACAATTCACGCCAAAGAAAGTCTTTTGAACTAAAAAAATTCAAAATGTCAGATATCAATCACAGAGGGTATCATACTCGCCTTGAGCAGTTGAAAAGAATACTCCAGCAATACAATCTCGAAGTGTCCAATATTACCCCGGTGGCATATGAGGAACTAGGCCCGTGTCCTTACAATAACTTCATCTACAAAATAGAACTATCAAAGCCAGCCGATAGTTCTCTTTTCCGTGGAACAGATGGAATTTCCAATCACTGTACCACACCCGTTTCCGATAGGGCGTTGGTTTATATCCTTCGCATGAGTAATCCTGAAGCCATGGGCATCAATCCCCGGGCTTCTCGAGTTGAGAATGAAGTCGCTGCTATGTTTCTTGCACGACAAGGACTGAATAATATCCAGACTGGTCTAGGAGATCTGATTCCCTCAGTATATGCTTTTTGCTTTAAACCTAGCCTGCCTGATGACTTGCCATGGGCTTTGATGGAGTACAAACTTGGCGTACCACTGAATGAGATCTTCGATTCTCAATCCGTTACGCGGAAGGAGTCTATCATTGAACAAATCTCAGACGTGATTTCTGGGCTTCGAAAGTGCCCGCTTCCACCAGGTGTTGATTCTTATGGTGGACTTGCTGTAACTAAGGATGGCATTATCAGTGCAGAAATGACCGTCACCCGTGGAGGGCCCTGGTCCACCTATGAAATGCTCCTTAAGGCACGACTCGAGCATGAGCTTCATGATGCAGATATGAGCCCAGTTATCAAAGGGTGGCATCAGAATGGCGTGAGGCGACGACTTCAATCCTTGATTGAGAAATTTACACTTTCTGGACTTGATCAGAAGGTGCTCATCCATGGTGATCTTAGTAAGTATCAATCTACGCATAGGGATATAAACTCTTGGCGTAGGAACGCACTGACGTCTTAAGCAATGAATAACATGCTGATCAATCCCGAAACGGGCAAACTTACGGCTGTTCTTGATTTCGATTTCGCATCTGTTGCACACCCAGTTCATGAATTTTTAGTATCGCTGCAGGATCTAGGGGGCAATGTACTGGGACCTTATGGTGAGGATCCAACCAATGGAAAGATTTCGCAAGCTCTCATGTCGGGCGATTTTGGTGCCGATATTTCCGGGGATCTGTGGTGGAATGGAAGGATGCTGGATGCCAATTTGGTCAAACGGGGAATCCAACGGCCAAGTGATATGCCCGAGATTGAGGTGCTCTTTCAATGGCGGGCTCTTGAGCAACTCATATGCCCGTTTCACCTGGCCGCCCCATTCATTATAAATGAAATGACTGACGAGCAACGGGAAGGGGCAAGGGAAGGGGCCGAATCGGAACTCATAGCTCAGATGGAGGTTCTAGATAAGACCATCAGTGCTTCTGCCTAATAGTACTTGTGTGACGCCCGTGTGAATAACTTTTATGGAACGAAGTAGTAGCCGTTTGAATAGGTATTTGTCTTTTATGAATAGTAATTAGACCAAAAACACCAGCTCGTATGTCGTTAGATGATGAATGCTGCATTGGCAGCTAATACTGTCGATAGAAATCATACCTTTGGAATTATTCTCATTTCTGCCATTTGTTCCACTACAGCGATATGGAGTAATCATCAGCGTAAACTATATTGTATCCGACCCCATCTTATCGTTAGTAAGCGCTGATATCTTACAACCTTGGCCAATTGACATTCACACAGCCATAACCCTCCAGCAGTAAGCAGAGTCAGGGCGGCACAAAAGAATTGACGCCATCAATACGATATAATATTACGAATTAAGATGCATAGTTGTTGACACCATGTTCGATAATGTTGGCTTCTTCATAGATCTATAATTAGAAGACAGGAGACGTGGTGGCACGGAGTTCTATATGGCGTCCACTCGTCCATTGTGCACATAAATACTATGATAGATACTAGTTTACATCCAAGCATGCTATATTAAGTCAATTATATTCAGGCACCACAAAAAGGACAAGCGAATTCATCTAACCAGCTTTACAAAACACAGGCAGTGATTCATGCGAAATCAATCAAGAATGTGATTTTAAGGAAAATTCTATTTATCTAACATATTGCGCTTGAATGACCGCGTCAATAGCCTCCACATCCTTCAACAACTGCTCATCACCCAGTCGTGGTCCAACGACCTGAATGGCGACAGGTGCTCCCGCCATACGTTGCGGGTCATCTAATGAACACAATTAGATGATCGAATTTCTCGTAAATTGAGTGAGATAAGGAGAAATGAAAACTTACACATGGCCTCGTTCTTGGCATCCAATTCTGATTGGGGGGTAAAGGATGGATTCTTTGGGTCCTTCTCTGGGTCTACAGTTGTGAAAGGGACAATAACAGCAGGATACTAAAAAGTTGCGTTAGTCAAAATTCCTTTGCGAGGGTATTCATTCGGGAGATGAATATAATAGAAGTGAAATAACTCACGTCTACTACGTTCCATGCCACGGTGTACATGAAATTAGTCCACTCGTTAGGTGTAACAGCTGTATGAGGCCCAGCGGGACCAATTACAACGTCCACCTGTGCCTTTTTCCATGCATCCAACATCAGCTTCTGAAATGCGATTTTCTTCGCATTCAAAGCCCATGCTTCTTCAAACGTCTTTCGTTTTCTGTCCCAGAAGCCGGAGTTGAGTACGGACACGACCGGTGGTTCGCCCGCTTTTTCCATTTCGCCCTTAGCATATGAAAGCGCATCAAGTGAAAGAAGCTCATGAGACAAGTCACGCATTTCGGTAAAGTTTGGTGGAACAAATTCCTTCACCTCGAATCCCGCCGCTTTCAACTTCGCGGCTGCTTCTTTGATGGCACGAATAACAGGAGGGTGAGGTGTGCATCCTCCACTTTCTGTAAAAATTCCAATTACTGGCTTTCGATCTATAATGTCTCTTTCGGACTTCTCCGGTACGAGGGATGGGTCATACTCCCACGGTTTTGCGTCGCGCACAATTCGGTAAAAGAGGGTGAGGTCTCGCGCTGAAGACCCCATGGGTCCACAGACAGCCGGGATACCGGTATTCATGCCCGGCCAGTTGGATGGTGCGTAATAGATCATTGGGAAGATTCCGAATGATGGTTTGAGCCCATAGACACCATTCGCTGCACAAGGACACCTACACTCATGACTTCATTAGTAGCTGATCCGATGTTCAGAGGCCACACATCCTCCTTTGTAACCCTTCCCCTAGTGCATTTTACTGACCGGATGGAACCAGCAACATCTGTACCGATTCCTAATGCGCTGCCTTTGAAACTCAATACCGAACCTTCTCCTCCACTACTTCCACCGCAGTTCAAATGAGAAACAACAGGGTTCTTCGTTTGACCAAATACATGATTGTGCGCTTCCGCGGCCAGCATACTCTGCGGAATATTCGTCTTCGCGATAAACACTGCTCCCTCGGCCTGCAAAAGTTGAATGAGATAAGAGTCATACGTTGCTGGATTAAAACACTGAGAAATGTACGCATTACTGGAGTCAAATCCTTTGAAATGGAAACATTCCTACGCCCAGTTAGCGCCGCAATGGTGGATGTGTACGTTGGACAGTGCGACATCTAACCTTGCACGTCATCGGTACCCCATGCAAACGGCCTACTGGCTTCCCAGCTTCTTTGAATTGTTCGTCCAACTTCTTGGCCTCTTCGATCGCTTCTAAAAACCGTATCTCCGTTAAGCAGCTAAGGAGCTGTTGTGCAATAGCCGCTCGCTTGCAATACGCAGTAGTAGTCTCAACGGCGGTATAGGTGCCCTTTGCGATCTCTGCAGCGAGCTCCGAAGCATCGTATTTCTCGGTGATTTCTAGCTCCTTTGCGGTCATGATGCCACTTGACGCTGCGATTGGTCTTAAATCGACGGTTGTCTCAGCAGCTTTGAGGACACTCTCCGGGAGTTTCCATTCAGCAGGGATTCGCGACGCCTGTTCCGCCTTTTTCGCGGCGGCAATTTCTTGCCACGGCCTTGTTGTCGATACAGAGCCCATTGTGAGCGATGCCTTGAATACTGAGAATATGCGGGGAAGTAAAAAGATAACAGCCTAATAGCACCAGGGCATATTCTTGCTTTTATCCTGAGTGCCGAGGCTATCCTTTCCTATTTTATTCCAACAACGCTTGCTTTGAAAAGTATCAGACGGTATTCTCCGCTGCATTTCAAGGCCTGTGGACCTGGAATTAGAATTCCAATCTCTTCTGTGACAACAGCTGTATATTGGGGAGAAGTATGCAATGAGGGGTATAACGCTAAGATAGCAAGCGACCGTTTAGAGTATAGGTCACGAGTAGATAGATTAGATAGTTAACTGCGCCTGTTAAAGCGACCTGCCGGTGGGCCAACGGGCATCAGTAAGCACTAAAAGCTCACGGATAAGAGCGAAGCATTAGAGAAGCAACTAACCTTAGGGCTTGCCGGCGCTGTAACCCCGCGCTCTTGGGCCACTAACAATGAACGCCGAGAATTCCACTTAAAAGTCCGCTCAGGCCTTATCAGCAGCTAAACGCGCCGCGTACGCTATCTTTAGTAGTGGGGACGATAGCTACAGTCTAGTCGGGGCGTTTTACTTGCCAAATGTCGGCGATAGAAGCCGAAGGTCGGGATTTACTTTCGTTTCAATGTAGCTTACCCCAATAAATTGGAACGCCATAATTTATTGGCCCGTTCTAGATAGCATCGTTGGGAATGGCTGCACTTTGACAATTTGAAACTTGGCAAGTGACTGCAAGCTATTACCTAAGTGGAATTACGCAATTTCAGGCGACCAGCTTCCCAACAAGAGAAGTCTAATTGGCAGCAGAAATCGATATTAGGTCGCTGATGTGGTGATATTTTCTACACTCCTGCGCTAGCATTCTTTCGCATGTATTCACGGGCCAGATTCTTAATCACACAGCATCGCATCTCGCATAGATTGTATTGCACCACATGTAGCAGAAAGCGTGCCGTTATTACTAGACCCATCATGGAACCAGCGACACTACGACGACATCAGCAGAGAGGAACGTACGATGTCGAGTCGATCCAGAATGTTTTTGCCGATACATTCATTTCGCACGTGTCATATGTCGACGAAGGATTGCCTCAATGCCTGCCGATGATCGCGCTATTCCGACGTGTCGGCGAGAATCAAGATCCAGTTATATATCTGCATGGTCACCCAAGCGCAAGGTTGATGGAAATTGTGCGCAAAAATGAGTCGAGGCGAGAAAATGAGATTGACGGATCTCCTCCCGACAGGATCAAGGTGTCTATTGCAGCGACTAAAGGTTCGTCCCTCGCTTTTTAGAAGTCCCTTTCGAAGTTATCCTTGGACTGACAATCTGAAACAAACTACAGTGGACGGCCTCGTACTCTCATCCAGCCCAAATGGGCATACATTTAATTATCGGTCGGGAATCGTCCACGGCGCCTGCTCTCTTGTAAAAGACCGAGACATCAAGCTTGACGTAATGAAGGGGGTCACAAATCACATCATCCACGGCCGGTGGGAAGACGTTAATCCTGTCGCCTCATTTCAAGTGTCGTTGGTCAGCGTGATCCGAGTCGATATCCTCAGCGGAGGCCTGAAGTTTCGCACAGGCATTCCTGGCATTCAACCACGAGACCCGGCCAAAGACGGACCAGATCATGAAGTGCCGCCATGGACCGGAGTTGTTCCTCTTTATGAGCAGCTGGAGGAGCCAGTGGCGAGTGGGTTGACAGATGACGCGAAAGTGCCTGAGGGGCTGCTAGCGTTTATCGAAACAAGAAACAAGGCACAGAAAGACTATGCTGTTTCTGTTGCGAGGTGAAAGATGAATTGAATGAATGATTATATAATTTATCGCATAGCATGATTCTCTTCATGGGGATCCAACTCAATCCAACGCATGCGCCGTTGTGTACATATGTCTACCTACGACAGCGCGCCGAGATGCTACATATCATATAGCAGCGACAGCTGATGAAAAATAGAAATCTAATACTGTTTTCTTATTCGATTCTCTCATCTGGATAGACAACGGTCACATGACGCAGAGCGTGTTAAGCCGACAGCGCTAGCGTGGCTTATCTTTGCCAGTGATGGTCCAGCACTTTCGCTCACAGAATAAGACGGCCGGCAAGCTTGCCGGCGTCCTCGGGTACCCCTCCCAACGTTCAAGTCAATTGCTTGTGTACTCACTTTTGCCTCCGCACACACTTTTTGTGAAATTGTCCCAGCAATTATTCACGCTTTAAATCTGTTCTTTTGGAGAAGCGGCGCCCTATTGTACTATATTATCCTCTACGCTGGCCTATAGTGCAACTTCCTCGACAACCGGACTCATCATGGCTGGCACAGAGCATACATTTGCCTTGAACCCGGACAAATTTGACATTCGCCGAAGGTCCAAACTAGGCTGTATCGATTGCAAGGCAGCTAAAGTCCGATGCGATGAAGCCCGCCCGGCGTGTGGTACTTGTGCTCGTCGACGACGTGTTTGTCGGGGATACATCAATCCCCAGCAAGAGCCGTCGACCAAAAAACGATCGGTGAAAAAGAAGCAGAAAAGACTAGAGACAAACGCTCAATCTGACATATTGGAGTTCAAGCATGAGGCTAAAATGTTCACGCCGAGGATCATCTCTCACGGACACACGCTGTCCCCAGCTAGGTCGACTAGGGATGGAACAGAAGATCTGTTCCTGTCACTGTACTCGGATGCAACAGGGATTGAATGTGCCAGTCCGGGAACGGTCTTCAGTGAGATATCTAGTTACCAGTCCCCCGTTGACATGTCGATCAAGGGCTCTCCATGTGCTTCCGATATAATGTTACATGCCATACCGCGGTCACTCCCAACAATTCCCCCGGGAGCCATCCCCGAGGCCGACGGTCCCACGATCAACGTGTACTTCGAGCGACACCCTATCGAGCTTGTGATCAGCGCCGAGTTCGTGGAAGAAATGAATGCCGCAATCCTGATGGTGCTTCAGGATAACCCGGCAGCTATCGCAGACGCGTTGTACTCTATTGGACGTATCTATCTCGACGAGGATGGCCACGGCTCGTTGCTACCACTTGCACTAGACCGACGAGCGAGAACCCTAGCTCGTTTGAGAGTCAAGAATCCAAGCTGCGACCTGGAGCAAATGCTAGCAATGACGCTCGGATTAGGGGCAATGGAGGTACAGCTTTGTCTAGTCCTTTCCAACCCGAAGGTGGTGTATGAGGAGCTAACCAACATAGTTAATCGACACAAAATGCAAAGCTCATGAGCGCTCATTCCCGATTATAATCGGGTACGCTGCACGAATCATCAAAAGCTACCTTGCGTCAGGATTGGTCTTGAGTTCACTTGCCAAATACTTCGTACGTGCCCTAGCACGACAGGACATGATATTATCGCTCAGCCAGTGTCGTCGGAACTCGATTCGGACGGAGTTGTGGCTTGATGAATCCTCGCGAATCTCTGCTGACCGTTTCATGGGGTGTACGGCGACTTTAATGCCGCTTCTGGAAGAACTGTGTGCTCTGGCTGAGGACGTTTACGGGAATGCAGGGACTGGTCTGGAAATTGCTGAGGGGTTAGAGGATGATACAGCATCGCTTACATCCTGGACTGTGACGACAAGTTTAGCAACGATAACACCACCACAGATAACCGGCTTACGTTCGCGACTGCAGTCATGGCGTCCTGTCCTGGGCCGGTGTGCTTCTGCCCGAACTTCAAGACGTCTACTGGCACAAGCATACGCGTCCCGCGCAGCTGCCCTCCTCATGTTGCATCGACTGACGCAACCGGCTGGCAGCTCACAAGAAGCTGATAGTGAAGCCTTCCAGATGGCTTGTGAAGTTATGATTCATTTAAACGGAGAGCCCGACGATTTGCGACTCTCAACCTGGCCAGCATTCGTTGCAAGCTGTGAATTGAAGAGTCAGGAAGATCGGACCGTTGCTCTCGGAATATTTGATGCTATATACAGCTCTCGGAAGACAAGTACCGCAATTCAAACAAAACAATTCGTGGTCGAGAGGGTTTGGGAGGCAAGAGACGCGGGCGAGGACTGGAATTGGATGGTTCTGAGCCGGAGGTATCCTAAAGAATGCCTGCCAATATAATACAGCATGCCATTCTTTGCTTCTCTCAAAATAGGCTCTGTCGCAGAATATCTCGTCACCTATAATGCCATTCTATGTAAGCTTCTTGTATGCTGCGTTGCTGACATGCTTTACGAGTTTTTTCCGTGTCCTTTTGCTTAATCTGGGCTTACTGGAGCTAAAGTTGTAAAATATTGCTATAAATAGTATTTCCATCCATTCACATCTACTACTGTTTCAATATCGTATCGATCAACTGCACATCCTCCAGCAACTGTGCGTCCGCTAGTTTAAGCCCCACGAGCTGCAGAGAAATGGGAGCCCCAGCCATAAGCTCGGGGTCATATTTCGCATAAAATTCCGCATCTTTATCCGATAAAGGGTTCTCCAATGAGTCCTTCGGGTCCTTGATTGGGTCAACATGGGAAACCGGCACAATAACGGCGGGATAATCCATAGTATTCCACGACACAGTGTACGAGTCGTTAGTCCATTGTTCAGGCCGTAAAGCCGTGTGTGCACCTGCCGGGCACAACACGATGTCTATTCCAGCGGCAGTCCATCTGTCAAGCATTTCCTTTTGTAGCTGCTGCTTTTTGGCGTTCCAGGACCAATTTTCTTCAGATGTCTTAGCTGGTAAATCCCAGAAGCCAATGCTGCGCACCGCTGATACGGGTGGCTCCCCTGACTGCTTTAATTCACGTTTCGCATACGAGAGGCCGTCTAACGTGAATAACTGCCGAGAGACTTCGTTGATAGCGGCATAGCTCGCAGGTGTAAACTCTTTCACTTCGAGGCCAGCGCCCTGCAGCTTTGCAACAGTCTCACGCAGTGCACGCCGAATAGGAGGTTGGGGCGTGAGAGTATCGGATTGATATATGACTCCAACAACCGGTTTCCTGTCAAGTAGTGTCCCATGCTCAAACACAAATGGCATAACTGATGGGTCAGTTAACCATGGCTTATCTGCGCGGGCAACTTCGGTTAGGAGTCTTAGGTCCCTTACGGACTGAGCCAGAGGCCCGCATACCGCAGGGATGCCAGTGTTGAGTCCGAGATATGTGGAATTGGCGTACTTCAACATAGGCAGAACGCCGAATGACGGTTTGTACCCGTAGACCCCATTAGCAGCCGCTGGAATTCTGAATGAGTCAGTGACATTGATTTACCTTTCGCAAAGGGATGTATGTATTTACCGAATTGAGCCTCCGACGTCGGTACCGATGCCGATGGCGCTTCCACGGTATGCCATCACAGAGCCCTCGCCACCGCTAGATCCTCCGCAGGAAAGCTGAGCGACCACTGGATTTTTAGTTCTGCCAAATATATTGTTGTCGGTTTCGGCCACGAGCATAGTTTGAGGAACCTACGATAAACTGGGTGTAAGCAACAAGATTATACTGTAAGAAGCGTAAGCAGTCCGGAGACGAGTCAAACCCACGTTGGTTTTCGCGATTGGCACTGCACCCGCCTTTTTCACAATTTCAATCAAATACGCATCGTATTTCGCTGGATTGAAGGCTTTTGAGATGTAGCCATTACTCGAATCATAGCCTTTCAGATTAAAACACTCTTTAAAGGTCATCGGAATGCCGTGAAGGGGTCCGACGACCTTTCCAGTTGCTTGATAGTGTGCATCAAGAACTTTTGCAGTTTCGATTGCTTCCGTAAATGCAATCTCAGTCAGACAGTTGGCCAGCTGCTGCGCAATGGCAGCGCGTTTGCAGTACGCTGTCACAACTTCGACAGCGGAGTATGTGCCAGTGGCCAGTTTTTCAACCAAGGCTGTTGCGTCTTGCTCTGTGATCTCGAGCTCTTGTTCCGATAGGATTCCAGATGTCTGCGCATAAGGGCGCAAGTCCCTTGTTTCTTCAGAAGGAAACTCTTTTAGCTTCCACTCTGCAGGGATTCGTGCGGCTTGCTCGGCCTTTTTTGCGTCGCGAACGCTCTGCCACGATGTTACCTCCATTGTTAGATTCTGTCTACCTTTGGCCTGCTGATTAGTTATCTGTCACGTACTCTAAAAAAAATACTTTATCGATCATGGTCATGGTTTTAATGCCTGCCAGCATAATGTAAAGCTCTTGTGATGGCTGCAATAAGAATGCATTCCCCACTTGCGGGTAAACGGCGCCGAAATATTGCATCCGTCCACAAGCTATCTTCGTTGGTGTCTTAGTTGTAGGCCTTCGTATCGGTGAATTGTCTGAAAGAAGATTTCTAGATTGTCTCGATCATATATTTAGCGCGGGGAGCCGACCAAGCGGATTGTAGCCTTTTGCTATCTAGACTGGCGCGCCTCTAGGCGTCAAAATGACTTTGTTGGGGAAAGTGGATGCGCTTGGCTACTTGCGGCAATTTCGCTATCTATATCGCTATCTATGGTGGAGTCGTACAGCATTCAACTCCGTGCGGAGGTGGTACGGCGTAGCGTTTCCAGGCAGCACTAAGTAGAGAAGACTCCATTCCGTTTCAGGATGAGAGAAGGCCTGTATCGACCAGCCTATATTCCAAACAGAAGTCAGCACAAACTTTAATCAAACCAGTTGGGTCTGCTGATAGCTCATCCCCGAGATCTGCCCCCGGATTACGAGTCCTGTAAGCAGCCAGTCCTGCCACCAACAATTATATCCGAGAATGTGAGATAGACTAGCATTACCTATCTTAACCTTGACATAGATTGACGCCTTGTTCTTCGCTGGTATCAAAGCGATACTCGGGCCAATAATCCGAAATCACTCTTCATCCCTTGTGATGTGTGATATAAAGCCCTACTCGAGCCACCGCATTCAGTCCGTGTCTCTTGCCCGAGTTTGCTTATTTGCATACACTGAGCAAAGCCAAGCATAGCCATGTCCGCCACCACTCTCAACGACCCCGTTCCGGGAACGATCCACCTTTTGGACCTCGACCACAACATGCAGACAAAACACTCCGGTAACGGTGAAATCGTGCTGGTCCCCACGCCCTCCACAGATCCTGAAGATCCGCTCAACTGGTCACCAAGTCGAAAGCTTTTGTCCACAATATGTGTGAATCTGTATGTTACTTTATTAACTGCTAATCTTTATTATTTTTTTTCTTCTATAAATATAGCCCGACTGATGAGAGATTTCTGTACTAAACAGATATACATTCTCTGTCGGTCTGATCGCTTCGGTCATTGTCTCTGTAGAGGTACCACTGTCCGAGGCCACTGGTATAACAGTGGCTAATCTCAATGCTGGTAAGGTATTCAAATTTCTTTTTGCCATTAATTCTGTTTGATCTGACTATTTTTTTGAGGCACCGGATATGTCTTTCTTCTTTGCGGTTGGGGCTTGCTCTTCTGGCAGCCGTTTGCCCTTCGGTATGGAAAGAGATTGACCTACCTGATCTCCATGATCGGAACAATAGCCTGTCTTGTCTGGAGTCCATATGCACAAAGCAATGGAGAATGGATTGCAAAGTGCATTGTGTCCGGTGTTCTTGCTGCGCCTATCGAAGCTCTTCCAGAGGTCTCTGTGACAGACGTGGTATGTGTAACTCGAAAAGTAGGATCTTGATTCATGGCTGACTTTGTTGATAGTATTTCACACATCAACGTGGATATTATATGGGCTTTTACTCACTGACTCTTTCTGGGAGCGCATATTTTGCTCCTCTAATGAACGGTTTCATTGCTGAATATGCCGGATGGAAATGGGTCTTTTACGTCTCCGCCATCTGGTCGGCAGTGGTGACTGTTTTCCTGTTTTTTTTCATGGAAGAGACCAACTACTACAGACCATATGTTGGCGTCGTACAAACTTCTGGATCCGTCAGCTCCGAAAAAGTCAATGAGAAGGAGGCCAATGCTTCCAGTAACCCCGCGAGCGGCTCGACGATGCTTTCCTCCCCGAGCACTAAGACATTTGTGCAAAAGATGTCGCTGTGGCAGACTTGTCAAGGTGACGATCCATTGACAAGGGTAGTCCGAATTATTCAGTACCTTGGCTGGCCAGTCATATTCTATGCTGGATTTTCGTATGGCAGTTATCTCATCTGGTTCAACGTTATGAATGCAACGGCTTCGATCATTTTGGGAGGCGCACCATACAACTTTAGCACTTCCATGGTGGGGCTGAGTTATCTGTCTTGTGTTATTGGTGTTATCTTTGCGTAAGTACTACTGGTCCTCTTTGTAATGGAAATACGTCTAACTATGTAATTAGTGCTGCATTTACTGGAAAGTTCAGTGACTGGCTTACCATTAAGCTTGCTCGTCGCAATAATGGCATTATGGAAGCAGAGCACCGTCTATATCCCTTCGCCCTCACCTCTATCATCGTGCCAGCAGCTCTAATTCTGTGGGGTGTTGGTGCAGCCCACCAGGTGCACTGGTTTGGATTGATTTTCGCAATGTTTATGTTGTCATTTGCCAGCACGGCTGGTATTACACTCAGTGTCAACTATCTCATAGATAGTTACCACGGTATTAGTGGAGACGGTATGGCGACAGTAATTCTTGTGCGAAACACCATGTCCTTTGCCATCGGATATGGCATAACGCCTTGGATTGATGACATGGGTTACCAAAACTGCTTCATATCGGCTGCCTTTATTGGGCTTGTCGCTTGCCTTGCCTTCTTGATTATGATCAAATGGGGCAAGTTGTTCAGACGGCAGAAACGTGAACTGTATTGGCAGTATTCTGGGCAGACGGCTCAAGATTCACAGAGCAGTGAATCCTAAGTTTCCTATAATACAAAGACACGGAGCAGCAGAATAAGGTTTTGATCTGAAATACCACGGAACTACCGGAATAGTAGCTACAAACATAGAGTATTAGCATAATAATGGGATGGATCTATAGCTCATATAGTCATATGGCAGTACATAATACACACCGTGGTTATTCTCTTATTTTTAAAGCAGTACCCATTGGTGAGGCATACTTGTTAAGTTATCATCACTGGGACATATGGCAATACTTTTTTAACGTGGCCCTTTCCATGAACTGCAGAGACAGACAGACATGAAATCACAGCTTAGAAAACGAACAACCAAACTTGCACCTGTGAACCCATGCCAGGGCCTAAGAAGAATTTTTCGAACTTTCCGTCTCAATCATGCCCTTCGTTTCATCGCCGGAATGAGGTGTGTCAGGATCCTCAGCTATAAGCGCTGCAGGTCGTTGCCGAGTGCTTTCCTTAACGCCTTGGTGTAACCAGTTTGTACTGGTGCCTTTTCCATAGAAGATATGATCGATTTGCTCTAGACTGAGTCCCCTGGTTTCAGGATAACAAAAATATACAATGGGAACAAAGGAGATGTTCAGTGCCACAACTGGATGCCCAAGATTAGTCTCGGAAGAGTATTCTTGTACCATAAATAATGCTAGAAAATATAAACTCACAGATCATGTAAAACTTCCAGCCGAGATTCTGGAGGCCGATTGGGGTAACTGTTACGACTATTCCGTTGACTGTTGTTTCATGAAATGTTGATTAGTATTTACCACACGCTATTGATGGTAGTTTGCAGGCTCCTTACAAAGCCAGTTGGAAGTGGAGGCGGCTGCTCCTCCCTTGACCCGCATTCGGAGCGAATTGATTTCGGGTGCATACATCCAAGGAACATTGAGATAGCTGGCAATGGTAAGTAATCTAATCAAACTATGAGTTTTGTTATATAGTCGAGAACAAACCTCATTGCAAACGCATCGAAAAACAAAAAGTACATCGCCACAGTCATGGCAAGGCTAGCCGTGGTGTTGAGTGCAAGTCCAGCAGAAGCAATTACCATGATGATAGCCTGTGCGACAGCGCCCCAGATCATGCAGTTGCGGCGCCCAACACGTTCAATAAACCAGATGGGGAACACAGAGAAGATAAGGTATTGAATCGCCGCAACTCCAGTCAGGATATGAGCCAGATGGAGGTCGAGACCGATATACTCTTCGAGAATCACTGGAAGGTAGTAAGAAATTGAGCTGGGTGAATCTACGTTAGCCGAAATTAGAAAACAAAGAGTAAATGAGAAAAATACTTTATACCCCCAATCTGTTGCATGCAAAGTCCGACCACACCCAACATGAGCCGCCTCAAGTTTTGCTCACCGGTGTCCTTAAACAGCTCGAGCCAACCACTGGGTTTTTCCTCTTTAAGAGCCCGTTCAATCTCCTGTCGTACTTCCAGGACCTCAGGGTGATCAACCGGCTTGCCTCTAAGACGGGAGATCACTACTACTGCTTCATCGATACTCTTGTGATATGCCAACCACCTCGGAGATTCAACCAAGAAGGGCAACGTGGCTGTGATATACAGTGAGAAGATTGCTTGAAGGGCAATAGGCCCTGTCCATTGGAAGGCTGAGGCGGTGTAAGAAGCACCCAAAGCAATCCAACACGAAAATACGTATCCAAGATTGATACATGCTGCTTGAACTGTCAATAGCTGCCCTCGGTTGTGAGCAGAAGAAACCTCGGATTGCCACTGTGAAGTTTGTTAGAAAAAGGAAGGCTGAGGCTACCAAGAAGTTTCATACAGTAGGTACGATGGCAGTCATGATGCCCACACCAATGCCTGTGATTACCCTACTAACTATCAGATGGGCAATCGTTTTTGCAGTGACTTGCAAGACGGTGCCGACTAATTGGATAGCCACACCGATGTACTGTGCAGTGTTAGAAGCTAGTGCATGTAAAGTGCAGCTAATATACACCAACGCACCATGGATTTCTTGCGTCCAATAGGCTCAGAAAGGAAAAAAGTTGCAATGGAGCCTAATAGACAGCCAACATCGTATAAGCCGGTAATCAATCCTTGAGTCAATGCCTTGCATTTGGTCAGTGTAGATCTTGGGCAAATAATCTATCATCCTAACTCACGTCAGGGTTATTAAATTGGTCTATGAACCTTGGGGTTGTAATAATGCCGCCCATTACTCCTTGGTCATCTGTATTATAAGTTAGGTAATAATAACAAGGCAGTGGAAATGAACGGATGAATGACTTGCAGCCAAAAAGTGCAAATCCCATCCCACAGGCGGATGTCACCAGCATCATGAGAGGTCTTCCTTCAAGAGGCATGATGAGTAATATTTAGCCAATGAGATAGCCTTGGGAAGAGTAGCGAATTATGTAAAACGTAGAGGATTCATTATGAATGATATGAAATGGAATCACAATGTCTAGTAAACAAAATGGCAAAAGACACAGTAAAACGAAGAAAACCTGGGTATATCTAGCCTACGATAAAACACCTGACATCATTCTACAACCAAACATCACAGGGAGGGCCTCACCCTGGGTATCCCAGGAATCCGGGGATGGTGACATGGAAGATGGGACGTGGGAAACACGCATCCGCATAAACTACGAGCTTAGCCAAAGTATCTGGATAATCTACAGGTCAACGCCGGACTAAGAACTAGCAAAGTTATCGAACCATACAAAAAATTGCCAAAAATGCGAAAACAATTTTCGCTTCTCTACAGAGTGATGCAACAGCACATGCAAAGGTGTCGCCCAAGAGTCACTGCTCCGCCGGAAGCAGATCGCATCTCGGAAGTCCGTTTGCGGGTAAGATCAGCCATATTCGACCACAACCTGATTTCCTTACCGCACCAAAAAGAAGGTACAAGTCTAATTCCGGTATTCAGATATTGTACTAAAACTCCTATATTGCACGCTATTGTTGTGTGACACAAAGGACAATTAAATAGTAGGCGAAAGCGGACATGTGTACTACGTAAGTGTACGACTACTACATTTAATGAAGATAAATACCGACAATGGTCAGGGAATAATAACGTATTCCCGTACGCTATACTGAGTAGTGCCACTTCGAAAAGATACAGCCTGTCATTTCAATATTGAGTGTTCTTTATTGCCCAGTAACAAATCTTACTGTAACATGTCAAGATCCCATAGCCACATCTGGCTCTGGTCTGTTTCGATGGAGTTCCCTGGAATGGGTGGCATCATTGGCGCCAATGGTGACGACTCTTGAGGAAATGACTGAGCCCGCGAGTTTTCCGAGGCTATCGTAGCATCCTCAACTGTGTTGCGGACCGCTAAATAAATGTGTTGGCGACGTCAAATGATATAGACAAGAAATGGGTTATGGCTTACCTTGTTGCATCGTGAAGATACCATCATATAAATTGATGTCGTTCCACCATGGATCCTCAAGTGATGCGCGATCGTTAACAACTTGTCCAGCCGTGCCGAAATAGCTAGGGGATACGCCATCTCGTGAGCCAGTATTCCTATGGTCATCAATTCTTCCTTTCTGTCGAGAAGAATGCGGCATGCCTGCAACAGGGGCCTGGGCTGCCTGAATATCACCAGGCTGTAGCGAGTGTAAGTTACTGGAGCCCAGAATCGCTTCCATTTCCTTGGACAAAATCAGTCGGACTAGACGTTCTAGAATTTTACTGCTCTGAGCCGCCAAGATGGTCTCAGATTCAAGACTTCTCGTCATATGGATAATGCGAGCAAGGGCACGTTTGGCCTCCGCGACTTTTTCAGACATCGGGGCAGCAAGAGCCACGACAGTAAGCATCATGCCGGCAGTGAACAAATGCATGCCCATATATGCTGCTCCATAGCTACCTCTCACTGCTTTGAAGCATGAATCGTATCGAGCCAACTCCGAGGTTCGTATTGCAGATTCCCAGCATTGATTCTTGCTGAGTGCTACTGCTTTCTGGATGGCATGTGCAGTCGATTTTGGCAGTTTGTCGAGGTTACACGATAGTAAGGGACGATGCAAAAGAATCCTCGCATTGTGATAAGCTAGTTGTAGGACAAGAGCTTGCAAATGGAATGTACTAGCGGTCCTTGAATCAACGCCAAATCTTTCAAGCTCATTCAGCTTCAGCTCGGCCGGAAGTGTTGAGGCCCAATCCTCGAGTCTCTCATGAATGAGACGTACTGTCTCGACTGTCGCCGGGATGTTCGAGATATCGCGAGAGTATATTTCGGTGAGAATAGGAGAGGTGATCTGATAGAGGCGGAACTTGTATCTTTGGTAGGAGAATAGATTTACACGGTGCAATGTCCCATCGTCCAACTCTTCCATTGTCGCGAGGAAAGGATGCGTTTCGCATATATCTGCCATATTCCGCGGCAGATTAACGCTTGAGTCCCTATCACTAATGATGCACGGGCGACCAAAAACTACAGATGCAAATCTGTTCTTATATTAGCCATTTCTGAACATCTTGCGGAAGCGGGAGTAATAACCTGTCGAAAGTGTAAAGTGCCCACCAGACACGTCGATGTTCTTCTTTGCCCGCAACAGAGAGGGGACGCCACATACTCTCCTTGTATAAATCAATTGACTGAGCACATCGGACACAAGCACCCAGCACGATAAAGGCAAGACCGGGTCGCTCATTATACAGATAGAAAGAGCTGAGCAGCATGCATATTTGGACTCCCTCCAACTCTCCTTCATCCATCAATTCGATGAAACGGGTTTGGACGGCCGCCAGCAAAGTATCCTGCAGCGCTGTGAAGTCTACCAGTGGGAACAACAATTTTGCTTCGTCCTTCTTCGCGTAGTTGGCTCCAATTAACATAACGAGAAGCAAAATCGCTACTGGCCCTCTCCGGGACCCTAGAAAATTCCCAGTTGTAGCCATCTGATGATAGCGTGCGCGAAAGGTTGGCTCATGGATCATGACCATGAACCAGTGAATAGAGCGGAAGTACGTATCGATAAGAAATTCCATCAAGGGCATAGGGGGTAGATTTACACCCATTAATTCTGCTACTGATCGGCACTCACCGGTTGCGACATCGTCAACTCTTTTACCCCCCGGCAAGGCATGCGCTGCGCCTTGTACTGTTGATTTAGAGGAGTCAAATTCTTTCAGAATCTATGCACAGTGTCAGTTCCATAGACACGACTCGAAGGAATTACAAAAGAAAGTTAGTGATTCTATTTCCTCTTACCTCGGCAGTCCAGTCCACAGAAGATGTCCCTAGATTGGTCTTCTGGAGATGGTGAATGGTGTTTGGGTCTATTGGCTCCTTTTCTTGATAGGCGTCACGTGCTTTACTGCCTCGTGCTCCGCGAGAATCATCCAGGGAGCCATTTGGACTGCCTACACGGCGGCGCTGTGAGTGCTGGCCGGAATGGCGATATGGAGATCTGTGCTGCATTAACATTGAAAAGTTCTATCAGCGGACTTTTATTACCTGGCTGACTCCCTTGCTGATGTAGTACAGGGAACTTCTGAACGTAAACACAAAGAACAGGGCCGTTCTTTATCACACTATTTGCGCATTAGCAGTTGGAACCAGTCATTTTGCGAAATGTGATTATTCCCCAGTTGGGAGGTTTGCTTACTCGGAGCTTGTGGCGACGACAGCGGTCACAGGCGGATTTGACCTTCGCTCTGCGCGGCCTCCGATTCGTGCCGGACTCTCTGGTAATTTGCAACATGTGGTATTTCTAATTGGAATGATATATTACAATGGCATTGCTGTGTCCAATCTTTCGGATGTGATGTGGGTATGCAATGTGTAATGCAAGAGAGGCAAAGAACGCCGGGAGACTGGATTTTGGCCAGCCAAACCGTGACGATTACTCAGCAGATCGTGGGGTGGCTTTGTTTTCTACAAGAATGCGCTCAATAACTGTCCGGCATTGGCGCAGATTTTCTTTCCTTTTTTGACGATATAAGCGGAAAACTTGCGGATGTATTCCACTCGCTATAGCTATTAAGTTCTTTAAAGCATCAGAATGGATGATTGTCTTTCATCAGCATCGTTTAGATTTTCCGGCGTGCGGAGAAAGCTCCGCATATATACAAACTATTTTGTTCACGGTTCGAAATCATCTCCATCACGTCTCATGGGACTTGCGAGAGTAATTATATTTTATTCTAGAATGCAACATATTTACCGGATAAACTGGTCGGCATATTCCTTTCCCAATCCCATTCGCTCGTAGTGTTCTCGCGCAGTCTGCAGTTTGCTGAAGACGTCCTCCACGCCCACCGGGTTTCCCTCCGGGTCAACGTAGACATAAGCCCCCGTCACATGGAATAGCGTGATCATCTCCTCCACTCCCTCCGGCACCTCTAATGTGTGAATGTCGCCCGGGGGCTCAAAAGCATGACTCCCCTCAGTTGCCCACCAATCATGCTCCAAGTAATGCCACTTCCCCCGGAGCGTCGTGGCATGTACAGGCCCTGTATGACGATGACGTGAGAGGACTCCGGCTTTTCGGACACGCAGAAGATTCACGAAATAGCCTTGCGACACGGAAAAAAGTAATGGACGGAACCAAATGTTTTCCGCTTGGGGAACCCAGTATCGCTCGTCGAATTCGAGATTGTTGAACACATTAGGAACTACGAGATCCTCTGCCACGTTTGGCAACTGGGTCCCTGTGTATGGTATGGCAGAAGCTTGAGGGCGTTTGATAGTGGATGCCATGTTGTAAGTAGGCACGCGTTGAATGTAGGTTTTTACTCAAGAATGGACAGTCAAAAAGTATTTGGAAAAGGCATCAATCAATTGGGATCGACATGGGAAAAGAAGGGAAGAAGTCTCTATTTGAATCGTTTCTCTATAACCAGGAATACGTTTCTTAGAATGAAGCTTTGGTATATGGTGTTCGTTAAATGAGAGAGCCACAAATAGTCCGTTCTATATCCCACCGTTCCGGCGGAGCGGCGCAACAAGACCAATCGGAGAAAACTGCTTCCCCTCAGAGGGTATCAACACCGTAAGTTTCCTCGGCGAGATGACAAGAAGACAGTATTAAAAATCATTAAAAACAAGTATCAAGGGCGCAATTGAAGTTCAGAAACAGCTGGGGTACCTTAGCCAGCGCTAGGCTAATGCCTAGTGACTTGTCCTGCACCGTCGCTATACCGGGTTCCGGGAAAATAGTTTATCGATCTTCGAGCTAAAATATTAAGGTATCATGTACTTCATGTGCTGTTTCGGCAAGTCAGGGGAAGAGAATCAAATACTTCAGTCATTCCATTTTAACATGACTGCATGGAGTCTGCTTGGAATGCTCACTTAAATAGCGATGGATCACGATACTTAGGCAAGAGGGAAAACTTTCTTCATCCTACCACATGGCAAAGTTATAGAACACTTCATTCGATACTCATGAAGTCGAGTCAAGATAATTACGCTATGATCAAGGGATGAATGGAGCATATAACGTGAAAGTTTTGATTCATTGAGTACTATTTGAAGTGCTCTGCATACCACAGAATAACCTGCCCCACTAACGTAATTCACACCCGAGTTGCCCACCCAACCGAGTTGCCCACCTCCGCCCGGGAATGCGCTCTATATTGACTTTAAAGCTCAATTTTTAACCACTCATAATAATTATATACAAAAATTCAATTACTAGTACGATTAGGGCATTGATTAATTTTATGCCTAAGAGTTCCACAATTACTATACTTATATAGGCAGCATACGCGCATCTGAGAGACTGGAAGCTCCAGCTCAGCCAGAGCGGCAATAATAGGTTGAGATGCCTTAACCTGGCCTTATATAAGATTCTGGACTTCCTCTCTAATAATCTCTTGATCATAAAATATCTGAGTTTTAGATCTATAATATTTTTGCTTCTTCTTCTTATATGAGGCCTATAACTTATAGAATTTCTTCTTTAAAAATAATAAACTATTAGTAATTATCTTATATATTTTAGTCACCTAATCAATAGCCTTATTAACTAAAAAATCAGGACTTTTTATATACTGGCTTATATATCTCTTAATTATATTTAACTAGTACTTGAATTAGCATGCATTTTAAAATATTTATAAATAAAATAATTAAGTATTACTTAATCAATTAAAAGATAATATTAGAGTTTTTATCTAGATAGTAAAATATTAAATTACTTATTCTAGATTAAAAAACATTAATCCAGTTACTGTAAAACTATTCTGAATTATCTCAGATTTATAAGCCACTATATAGACCTTTAAAAATATAATAAAAAAATTAATCTTATTAATATAATTAAAGCTATTCTTTATTTAATTCTTAACAAGTTATCTATATTATTTTTTTAAAACAGTAAAATAACTCACATCAAGAGACTATAATAGATATAAAGAGTATAAAAATATATAAATTAAAATAATATTATTCTTAATACATATATAGTTAAATTTAATTATTAAATAACTTTTATAATCATTAAAAATCAACATTTAATATTATTTAATTATACAGCTAATTATATAAGAAATAAAATAATTAAAAAGCTAGTCTATACTAATCTTATCTGTTATTTAGCTATTTTCATTAATATTAAGCTTTCAATTAATAAATAATATCTTAAATCAGCCTTTCTGAAGATATTTAGCTACTTTAAAAATAATATATAGAAATAAAATCCATCCTATAAAATTAACTGCTTTAATTATAATTATCTATTCTTAATTACCAGATTGTAATAGCTTCAGCTAGCTATATTAATTATTATTAATTATAACCTTTATAATGGTACAGAGACCCATAGCAAAGCCAGTCTTATCAAAATTATAGATATTTTCTAGTATAATTCCATACTATAATATAGCCTTTTATACACAATTAAAATATTCCTAGATTATCTTTAAATCTTTACATTTAACATACTCATAATTATATCTTTATAAGAATCATAATTTAAGATCTAAATAATATTATACTAGATTAATAATCTAATTCTTTCTAACTCATTAATTTCCATATTATGAGAGAAGATAATTAGCTATATCTTATATAAAAAAAGGCTAAGAAAAAAATCCATGCTTATCTTAATCTAATATCTATTTAATAAATAATTCTTCTTAGGGTGGGCACTGAAACGGGAACTGGGATGGGACTTTTTCCCTTTTACTCATATGGGATGGGAAAAGTAACCTTCCTTTAATATTAGTGGGAATTCCTAATTCCTATTTTCTAAGATAGAAATCCCTCTTTCCTAATTAGGAAATTCTAACTATTATATAAGAATTTATATTCCTATATAGGAATTCCTATATAATAATTAGGAAAATCCTGTTTTAATATGAGAATTTCTATATGGGAATTTCATATTTATCTTTCCCATGTGGGAAGTTTTAATTGTATATGGGATTTTCTATATTGAAATGAGAAAATCTTATTTCATATATGGGAAATTCTATATGGGAATGTGAATTTTTATGTTTATATATAGTTTAAAATTACAATAATAATGATATATATTATTAATAACTGTTATTAGTATTGTATTCTAGACTAATAATCTATATAATAAGTATATTTTAGAGAATATAAATTGATTTTGATTTTTAGGATATTATAAAAGATTATATTAAATTAATTTTATTTTTAAATTCTTTTAACTAAGTCTTTTAATCTATTCTATCTATAGTCTTTCTAAAATAAAAGTATTATTATTTTGAAAATTTTTTACCAATTTAGGCTCTTTTTGTTAAAATTTTTTTCTTTAAACTAATTATTTGATAGTAATATTTTTTTGTAATATTTTAAAATATTAAATAAGATTTAGAAGTTGCTGCTATTAGATGATATATAAGATATAAGCTTATATTTTCTATTCTTGAGTTAGTATTTTTCTTTATTATGATTTAGTTGTGGTTTTTATAGTATAATATATTTAAGATCTATGTTATGAAGCTTTTTGCTGATTTTTAGAAATTTTTTGATGAAATATATATCTTTTGGCTGGATTGTAACTTGGTCATAATATATAGTAATAAAATTTGTAGCTGTATTATAAATTAGTAAACTTTACTGATAAATATTACTAAAGAATGTTATTTTTAAAATATATTATAATAATATATTTGAATATGTTTTATAGAGTATTCAATATAGATATCTAAATTTAATAATTATTATATTTAAGTTTTGAAAAGATGTATTAAATCTGCTTGATGAAGGTTAATTTAAGAATAATAAAATTAAGTTAAGACTGATAATATTAAATTTCATGAAGTGATACTATAAAATATTATTTAATCTTATTATTATTAAAAGAATTATAGAAATTTATTTATTTATTAATTATGTTTTATTAATTATTTTATTATAGGTTTTGCTTTGATGTTTTTATAATTATATTAAATATAATTATATTTTTGTAGAATCTATTTTTATGCTTCAACTTTTTATTTAGTAAAGATTTTTTTATGCTTTTATTAATAATCTAATATATAAACTATAATTCAAATATTAGAATGTTATTTAATAATATTATTAAAGAATTATATAAAAAATTTATTTAATATATAATCTTTATAGATCTCTGTATATTTTTTGATCTGATTAGATTATTCTCTTCTTTTTAGTATTATATTATAGTGAATGAAGAATATATTTATTATTATATTAATAATACTATAATATTATTAATAAGTGTTACTAGGGAATAATATACTTTTAATTTTAGTGAAAAAAAATTTATAATATAAAAACTATTTTTAAAAGAATAATAAATAAAAAGATTTTTAAAATAAAGCTAGTAAATGTATCTAGAGATTCCAATTTAATAATTTAAAAATTTTTTAAATTAAGAAAGTGGTGTTAATAAAGAAAAAAATTATAAAAAAAATTAAAAAAATTTTATTTTTTTTATTATTTAATAATTAATAGTATTTTTAAAATTTTATTTTTTTAATTATTTTTTAATATTTTTGTTTCTTATTTTTAAATTTATTCTATAATATAGTAATAAAAATATAAAAAGTATATATTTTTATTATTATAAAGTATTATTATTATAGTTATAATTAAAATGTCTTTAAAAATACTATTAAATAATTTAAATATTTAATATACTATAATTAAATAATAATAGTTAACTGATGATAATTTAATACATTAAAGAAAAAATAATGCTGATTAAAAAACAATATATATTGAAAGAAAGAAAATTTAAAGTACTTTTAAATAATAATATTTTTAGGTAATATATTTAAAAAGATTTATTGATTTTAGATTAAATAAATTATAGATGAAGTGATCTGTTAAGTTTTTAAGGAATAGGCTGTAAAATATTTTATGAAAAAATACTTTTGAGAGAGTAAGTTGTATGAGTATTAGAATAAACAGAAAGTTATAAAAGATACTAAAAAAACTATTTATGATTTTTAAGCTTAGAAATTTTTATTAGAAATACAGTCTGAAATTAGTAATAGTAAGGTAATAGTAAATGATAATATTAAATACTTTTTAATTAATATATATATATAGGATTATAAATTATTTACTGTATAGAATATATTTGGATATTAATTATACTGCTTGATTATTAGAATAAAGAAATAAACTTTATTAATTATAAATAAAAGTCTTTAGATATTAGGCTGTTCTATTAAAGATATTTAAGCTAAGATTAAATTTTTTATTTAATAGTGCTAGAAGATTAAATCTTTATTCTATAATAAAAATATAGTAATATGTTTTAGTAATATTATTATTCTTAAAATATATTTTGTTGATTAAATTAAATAAAAGATAATAAAGAATACTCACTCTCTGATAGATTAATATTAGTTGATAATAATAAAGATGATAAAAGTGATAAAAATGATAAAAATAAGGATAAAGAAGATAATAATAATTCTGATGAAAGTGGAGATTTTATAGTTAAAGATAATGAGTAAAAGGATAGTGAGGATATAAATACTGATAATAAGAAGATTGATATTAATGATAAAAATATTAAAAAAAAGATAGATATTAATAAAAAGAATTAAAAAAAATAAAGAATAAAAAAGACTAAAAGATTAGATATTAGTTTAATAAATAAAATAAAAAATAAGAATTTAGAATTAGATTGTTATTTAAAATAATTATTTAATAGTTCTATTAAATAATATTAATATTAAATTAATAAATAAATAGATTTTTAATTTTATACTTATATAATACTAT